>CM053265.1:1347335-1560411 GCA_028583415.1 Protea cynaroides
TTAAAAGGCTGTCTCGGTGGCCAAAATGCCTTTTTTAGGCCTCCAACTTTAGGGAAACCTTATTTTTACATACATAAACACATTTAGAGTATAAAATTGTAAAAAATAATGACCATTTGTGGTTGTTTGGGTTTACACCCATGTTTTCACGAATAATGCTAAAGTCCGTTGTTAATTTAGGTTAATATTAGCTATTATATTCAATCAAATATGACAAATGAGACAATAACATAATGCATTAGGGGAAAGAGAAACAAAATTACACTTCATTATAAATCATTACATAATTTACATCATAGTTCAAAATTCAAATATTCAACATTGAATGATCCCATAGTCCCCATGTGCCTATAGTCCACAATTCCACAATCCTTATACGAGATACAATGTCTAGTAATACGTAGAGTGTCGTGGATGATCCATCCTCGCTATCATCATACATCCGGGAAAGTTGTCGACGCAAATTGTCTTCCAATTGAGCAACATAATCTTCCCATGACATTCTTGATGCAAAGTAGTTCTGGTAGTCTTGCACATGATTCATAAATATAACATCGTTAGCTATCCGAAGGATACCTATCTTTGGGAAGAATGGAAAAACTTCAAGTAGTACTGGTGTGTAGAATCTTGCGAAGTACCGATGGAATGGAATAGAAGTTGGTTGATCCACTATGACTCAGTGTATGTGCTCCCCGCATCCGAACCATCGTCGAAAGAAGAACCATATGCAACGTAGTGGGATGGGGGACGGTTGATATCAACATAATCATTTGAGGTGTATGTTGAACCGGTGCTATATCCAGGAAAGTTCCACCGCTCATGTCCACCGCAAGAATCGTTATTCTCCTCCACACTCAATCCTCGTAAGCCACTAGAGAGGCTATCAACATCGGCGTCCATCGTGCTACTACAATCAGCATCTTCATCATGTTGAGAATGGGAATGATGTCGAGGCCTACGCGAATACGAGTTGGTCTACGTGATGAGGATGACGTTACGTGCACCATGGTCATCATCCCGTGTTGTATGAGTGTACTTGGCTCTCCCCGGTGTATCTAACAGGTGATGCTTGTGGCTCGGATCAGCCCCAATATTGACAAAAGTGGCTCGACCCCCCACCCCCCATGATCACTACCACTAGCTCCACTACCACTCCAACTCCACTCGGGATCTTCTCGTATCGGTGCCGCCAGGAGGGTCAAATGGCACGGGTGACCGTGTATGGACTCGACCCTCTTCCGAGGCTAAAAACTCGTCGACATCGGATCCAAATGGCTGGCCAAATGGGAGTCGGGCATCCCCCCGGCTCGTCCATCACATGTACTCCCCTGTCCCGCACCCACTCTACTAATGGATCTTCCTCTTCGAGTCAAGCCGAAGATGTTGGCGAGCTCGAGCGGGGTATCATCCTCCTTATCAAAGAACATGTTTTGCACCCTCGACCTCATGTTGTAATGCACAAAGACCAAGTCATTTAGCCGTTGGGAGCCAAGTCGATTCCGCCTCTTTGAATGAATGAGGTTGAAAGTACTCCGGTTCGCTCACAACCGCGTTGCAGGCATGTCCGAGCTAACACTCTACTTGCTATCTTCTTCGGAGCAGTGCATCTTTACCATACAACACCCACCATTCAACTGCATAAGAACAATAGCATATTTTAATTTCGTATGTCATTTAAATGTAATACATAAAACATAAGATAATTTAATTTCGTATGTCAATTAAACGTAATACATACACGGATCACTTTTGTCACGTCCAACACCGCAGCTGGGAACCCAAAACTCCCACGGGCTTCCCCTAAAGGTTTTAATCTACACACAATCGAAAAACTTATAAATATTTGCAATTACAATATATAGTTGAAGCACATATTTCCAAGTAATTGAAGCACACAACTCACCTCTAGGTTTGCCAATGCCCGTGCTTGGGGATCCGACTCCAACTTTGCAACCACTAGCTTCACCGCCTCAATGAGTTCTAGCGTTCGTCCCAAGTACATGCGTATACTGGTACTTGGGGTTCAAATAGTATGCTGAAATATTTGACAGTAGACATATGGTTAAAGCAAATAAAAATTATATTGGTACATAAGTAACACTAAAGTAAATACATCATCAAATTTACTCACCAATCTTATGCAATGGATGCATGAGTTGGCTCTCCCATCGGTCATTGATGATCTTTATATAATTCTTGTAGCCACGTGGTATCAAAGCTTTAACACGTACTTTCAATGCGTCCACAAGAAGATAAAGAAGTGGCATGGTTGGTTTTCACTCGTATCTACCAATCTCAACACATGTACTACAGGATGCAACACCCCGACTACCACCTTCACATTTTGCCAAAATTCGCCTAGGCGATGGTACTGCGTGCTTCCACTCCCCGGGGTGTAGTCGATTGTCTCCACGAAAATCAATCCTCGGATGCAAACATCGATCCCGAGTCCGGCCATCTTCGCCTCAAAGCTCTTCAATGCTATGAAGTTCGTAGCGAATCCGGTGATGCTCGGGTCTCGACCAAGTCCCCCCCCACATCTCTCCCTTGAGCATGTTCAAGGAATAATCATGGTTGTAGATGAAAGTGGTTACTTGTCTTGCTTGCTCAATCACTCTCTTGACTTTACTTATCTTGCCCATGTCCTTCAACATCAAATCAATACAATGGGCAGCACATGGAGTCCGAAGAGATTGTAGTCGGGATTGTTCATTAACATCTCCCCGCCTTCTTAAAATTACGTCGTTGTCCCGTCACAACTGGACAACATTCGAGCTCCCACCTCAACCACCACCTCTTGCAACAGCCCATAAATATAATCGCATCTTTTACTTCAGCTGATGCATCAACGGACCTAAGGAACACCGTCCTCCCATCACAAGAAACCATGAAGTTGATGATGGACTTTCCGGTAGGACCAGTCCAACCATCACACATAATAGTTACTCCGAAATCTTCCCAATTCCTCTTCCGGCTTAGAATCCGGTCTTGTAATTCCTTCTTATGTTGAGGCAAATAATGAGTCATTAACTCATATTGATTTGGCCCTCTAACCCCCTGCCGCGCAAGAACCGCATCTAGCATGCTCGAAAGAAAGGGTCCGTGGTGGCGTTTGTCTGGGATGCCATGATAAAACGACCACTTAGAGTAAGAATACCCTACTTGACTCCCTATTTTTTCCCCAAACATTGCCTTTATTTTTTTTTTTTTGCTTACTACCTTGCTTCGTAAAGACTGCGGGATCTTGCTCTAGAACTTGAACATAATCATCCCGTCCCCGTGGCACACGTGTTCTTCCCTTCTACTTCGTAATCTAGAAAACCAAGAACCAATCCCTTTGCTCGTCTCCGTGGCTCGGGCTCAACAAATCCACTACCACGCCACACCGCTCCGGATGTACCCGCTCCTGTCCGTCTCCTCTCTCGCATCCGATCTAAGGGTTTCTCTACTAGCCATTGCCGCATGATGCATCCGTCTTGCCTCTTGCCTCTGTCATATCTTCTACATCCCATCCCTCAACCTCATGTTCCTCACCTGGATTCCGGTACGGTGCCTCGAATTGCCTCTTCAAATTGTTGTTTTTCTCTTTCCATTGCTGCCCTCCTCCTCGCCTCCCTCCCCTCAACTGTTCACCTATGGCCCCGGATATCTCCACGGGACACCGCGGGCATTTGGAAACATCTTTGCCCAATCCACTCAAGTGTTGCTTCGGTCTTGTGATGCCGCCAGACCAAGCTTCTTCCCACAAAAATTACACTGGGTCTTCTTCCTATCACCCCTTGAAGGGCGTCGCATCTTGTCATGCGGGGTTAGTTCGGGAACCGGTACCGTCGCCCCCATCGCCCGCCCCGTAACTTGGTCTTGACATAATTTCCAAGCACTGTTTCATAGAAAACATAAACTTCAATAACCTTACAAACTTGAACACATGCGAAATTACATTTCAAAATTTTTCTCATATTTTAAATGCGATCAGAACATTTTTCCTTATTTTTCCCGATTTTATAGCATTTTTAATCAATTTTAAATTAATTTTTAATTGCTGAAAATTATTTTTTTAATATAAATAATTCAAAAAAAAAAACATACAACAACCGAAATCGAAATCGAAATCGTAGGACGGTAAATCGGCCAACGGTGATTAACATATAAATAGGTCATCATCATCAAATGAGTAATAATAATTAATATTTTAAATTTTAATTGTTGAAAATTCATTTTTAAATGCAAATAATTGAAAAAAAACCTACAACAATCAAAATCGGAAACCTGAAACCGTGAGCTTGTAGATCGGGCTCACGTAACTAACATATAAAAATTTCATCACATTCTAGAAAAAAAAAATTCTCCCCCTTTGTAGTCTCATGTAAAAATTTCATTTTTCAGCAAGAAACTTACCTTCAACAGTTGATATTAAGCTCTTACAGCAATCCCCGCAGTCCGAAACACCACTCGTAGCAATTTAGAAGTCCAAACAAAAAAAAATGGGGAAGAAATGATGAAATTATGAAAATTTAAAGAAAAAATCAGAGGGGACTGTTCTCGACCGAGAACAGACCCTCTGTCTGTTTATAAAGGAAAAAAAAAAAAAGCAAAAAGCAAAATCTCGCGAGATCTCGCGAGAAATAGCGAAAAATACGAGATCTCGGCGAGAACAAGTAAATGCCGAGACGAAAATGGTTATCGCCTCTGTTTTCGTCTCGGCTAGTGTCGAAACTAGCGAAAAAGGCGAGATCCATGCTTTATTCACATACACTAATGGCTCGATATTCACGATCATCCTCGTTTACGTTGATGATATATTGATTACCGGCAATACTGAAGCCCATATTTCTTTAGTCAAAGCCCAACTTCAACAATACTTCCATATCAAAGATCTGGGGCAATTGACTTATTTTCTTGGCATAGAAGCCCTTCAGAATCCTAATGGGCTTTTACTGACCCAACAAAATTATGCATTAGATATTCTTACTGATTCTGGATTTCTGGGCTGCAAACCATGTGAGTCACCAATGGAGCAACATCTAAAATTAGACCCTACAACTGATACATTACTTTCGGATCCTACGTCATATCGCCGTCTCGTAGGTCGTCTCATTTACTTAACCGTGACCCGGCCTGATATTTGCTATCCAGTCAATGTCTTAAGTCAGTTTATGCATTCGCCTCGTGATTCTCATATGAATGCTGCCACACGGATTGTTCGATATCTTAAAGGAACGTTATCTTTTGGGATCCAAATGTCAAAATATTCTAAGCCCATGATTTCTGGATTTTGTGACTCTGATTGGGCCAGTTGCCCTTTTACAAGGCGATCAACCACTGGGTACATTACATTTTATGGTTCAAGTCCTATCTCCTGGCGCACAAAGAATTAAAATATTGTATCTCGTTCTTCGACAGAGGCCGAATATCGAGCATTGGTTTCTTACTTGTGAATTAACTTGGCTGAAAATGTTGTACACCGACTTGGGTCTTCGTCATCCCTTTCCTATGGACATTTATTATGGCAATCAATCCGCTTTACATATAGCATCTAATCCAGTTTTTCACGAGCGCACCGAGCACATCGAAATTGACTGCCATTTCGTTCGTGAAAAGATCCAGCGAGGTGTGGTTGGTCCTCAGCATATTAGCACAGGATTACAATGTGCTGATCTATTCACTAAGGCTCTGGCCCATGGCCAATTTACATTTCTGATTAGAAGCTGGGCCTTCAAAGTCAGTCCGCTTGAGGGGGGGGGGGGGGTGTTAGATTGACCGATATGTAGTCATATACTCTGACACGTATGTTCAAATAAGATGTGGTTGTCTATATAACCACGTGTCTTCAAATATTTTTATTGTTATTTTTTGTTTCTTGTATAAATAGCAAGTCTTGTATATTTTAATGAAATAATGAGAAGATTCTCGAATTTCTTCCTGAGCTCTCTGTTTCACTCTGAATTGTTCTTAACATGAGACATCCTTCAGTTTTGAATCCTCTATTTCATAACAATTTTACCATAAAATCTTTAAATTACAAGAATGTCTAGTTGTAATCATTTCCCCATAATGCATACTAGTCGAGTCATCACAAAAATCTCAATATTTAGGAGACAGTTTTGGTATTTCATTCAAAAGACTAAAGCCAATCTGACTGTCAAAAACAGCAGGTAATAATCCTTGTTACAAATGGAAAAATCCAAACTTAAAAGGAAATTCCCGGATACTATTGTACTAAATAATTGAAACTTAAAATATAATTGTGAAGGACCAAGAAATAAATTAGCAAATAACATCAAAGGGGCTCAAGATTGCCATAACGTGTGAGTCAATTACTGTACTCCTTTGTTGCTTTTATGTGTTGGGCGTCATGGCAAGCCAGAAATGTTTTTTAATTTTGATCATATTAATTCATCTCCATTGGAGGTAACTTGGAAAGCTGAACAGGCTTTTTTGGAGTTTTTGACTTTTGTCAAGTCCATCATATAGATGGTGTAAATGATGCTGGGGGGCATTCGGGGACTACTAATATGGTTGACCATTGGATTCCCCCTTCTCATTTTGTTAAGATTAATGCTGATGCAGCTTTGTCAGCAGATCAACATAGTAATGGCCTTGGATTTCTCTGAAGAAACCAGTTGGGAGTTCCTTTGTTTGCTGCTTCTGAAGATGCGTTTCTCTTCATCTATTGTTGGGGAGGCCTTGGCAGTTCGAGCAGCACTTCGCTTGGCCATTCAAAATGGCTATACAATGCTACAGGTGGAAAGGGACAGTCTAGAGGTCATGAACCTGATTCAAGGATTGGGGCAATGTTCTGATATGGCTCTTAGGTCAATTATCCTGGATATTTTGTACTGTAAAACTCAAGTTTACTGTATAACTTTTTCTCATATCTCTCGTTCGGCTAATTCTGTCGTACATAATTTGGCCCAGAAGGCCCGGTTTGTCTCTGGCTTGACTTTATGGCCTACTGACTCTCCATGGCTACTTCGGTTATGTAAATTGGGTGTAAATATTATGCCTGATCAATAGATCCTCTTATTACCAAAAACAAATAATAATAATAAATAACTTTACTGTTGTGGGCTTCGAGCACGATGAGAATAACTTTCCTACAAAACGAGGTAAAACTACATACATCTACCCTTCTTGAGATCCGACGGTGACAGGTACCTCCAATGCTGGATACTTTTAACTCAAAAGTTTGAACTAATGAGTGGAGGAACTCCCCATATAAAAGGACATAAGATTCCAATCTCATTAGCAACTTGGGACTATTCCCAATACTCCCCCTCTCATATATAGTCCCATCGTTGGATGACGTATATGTGGCACTATATGTCCTTTTTCGAGTGACTAGGATTCCAATCTTATTAGCAATGTGAGACTATTCCCAATACTCACCCTCACATATAATCCTACCGTTGGATGGCATATATGTGGTATAATATTAGTGACGATACATGGCATGTTTTTCGAGTGACTAGTCCCTCTTTTCAAATGACTATCCATCTTTACCATGTCAAGTTTTCAATTCAAAAGTTTGAATTAGTAAGCGAAAGGATAGACTCTCCATATACAAGGACTTAAGATTCCAATCTCATTAGCAATGTGAGAGTATTCGCAATATTTACTCTTGTACAATAGTCTTGGACCAATTTGGTAGCATTGACTTTTGTGGGATCATTGGTTTTAAACTTTTAGTCGTCGACCATGACCTGTACTGAAACACGAAAGTTAAGGTTCAGTGGTCAAACTTAGCTGCCAGAGAATGCGACATCTGGGAGCCAGGGTTCTTCAGATGAGTTGGCAAAGTTCGAACCTTGAGGACAAGGATTACTCCAAGAGTAGTAGTTTGCTGCCTTATTTTTGACCTGTTATTATTAGAAAGTTACCAAGAAGGCCGTTTAGGAGTCCGATTCTGTAGAGAGTCAGTTTTGTCGCAGTAATTATTTATAGAAGGTGGTCTATGGTGGTGAAAAGGGGGAGAAACAAAATTCCTTTTGAAGAAGTAAAAACTGTTGCAGAGGGTTCCTTCCTTCTCCCCCCTCCCCCCAACGTGGACTTTTGTACAGAGATATACAGTAAATCCTGTCATGGGATTTTGAGTTTTCAATCAATTTAAAGCCAACGAATTGCTTGTTTAACAAATTAGGCTTGATAATGGGGAGAATCAATTTTTGTGCAGCTCCCCTGTTTCTTCTACTCCTTTCGACCTCATCTCTGGTGGTGATGGTGGTGGAATCCGCCATTGGTGTAAACTGGGGGACCATCTCTTCTGACAGGCTTGCTCCCTCTATTGTTGTCAATCTCCTCAAGGAGAACAATATAACCAAAGTGAAACTTTTCGATGTTGACCCACAAGCTCTTTCTGCTCTTAGGGGCACTGATATTGAGGTTATGGTGGGCATCGAGAACCAGATGTTGTCCATCTTAAGTACATCCCCTGATGTTGCAGATTCATGGATTACTCAGAATGTTTCCACATATATGACTAAAGGTGGTGTTAATATCAGGTCTGCTTCTTTTTTCCTTTTTATTTTTTTATTTTTTATTAGGATGTATTGAGAATAGTTTCACATTATTAATGAAATTGGAATCATGGGGTCTTATTTATGGAGAGTCCCTTCATTTACAAGTTTAAACTTTTGAGTTGAAAACTTAACATGGTATTAGAGCTCCAGATTCTCTCTTATAGTAACCTTAAAAAAAGAGGACAGATGCACAAAGAAGGATGGTCACTTAAAGAAGGACTCTCACCCAAAAGAGGGATAGTCACGGACATGTTATCTGAAAAGAGGGACCGAGTTGCCTAAAAATGTATTGCCGCTTAAACTACTACATATACACCACCTGGTAGTGGGACTACATATGAGGGGGAAATATTGAGAATAACCCCACATTACTAATGAGATTAGAATTCTAGAGTTTTATATATGGAGAGTTCCTCCACTTACAATTTTGAACTTCTCAATCGCAAAAACTTGACAGGATAGTTTTTATTATAAATGAATCATGAGAGGTTCTCAAAATAATCTACCGCTGGCAGTTAATACATAGAATGTGATCGACACAGGTACATTGCAGTTGGGAATGAGCCATTCCTAACCAGCTTTGAGGGTAAATTGCAGACACTGGTTGTCCCTTCTCTGCTCAATCTACAGAAGGCGTTGGAGAAAGCAAATCTGGCAAACCTCATAAAGCTAGTAGTCCCTTGCAATGCTGATGCATACGAGTCTACAGTTCCTTCTGAAGGAGCATTCCGTCCTGAACTGACCCAAATCATGACTGATCTGGCTTCCTTCCTGAACTCAACTGGGTCTCCCTTTCTTGTTAACATCTATCCCTTTCTGAGCCTCTATCAAAACTCAGATTTCCCACAAGACTTTGCATTCTTTAATGGCACAACTCACCCTCTTACAGATGGGCCAAATGTTTATTCTAATGCTTTTGATGGCAATTTGGACACGCTAGCAGCTGCTCTTGACAAAGTGGGATATGGTCAGCTGCCTATAGTTGTTGGCGAGATCGGCTGGCCCACAGATGGAGCTCCGAATGCTAATCTTAATGCTGCAAGTGCCTTCAACCAGGGGCTCATAAATCATATCCTGAGTAACAAAGGAACCCCAATGAGACCAGGTGTTCCACCCATGGATGTTTATCTCTTCGGACTACTTGATGAAAACGCAAAGAGTGTTCTTCCTGGGAATTTTGAGAGGCACTGGGGTATATTCTCCTTTGATGGTCAGGCTAAGTACCCTCTGAAACTTGGATTGGACAGTGGACCATTGAAGAATGCAACGGATGTTCAACACCTTCCATCAAGTTGGTGTGTTGTAAACCCGTCAAAGGATATTTCATTGATGAGCAAACAATTCGAATTTGCTTGCAGTACTGTTGCAGATTGCACAGCACTCGAAGATGGAGGATCATGCAGTGGAATTGGAGGGAAGGGGAACATCTCATATGCCTTCAATGGTTATTATCAGCAGCAAAAGCAGGATCCACGGAGTTGTGATTTTGATGGATTTGGTATGATCACTAACGTTGATCCTTCAGTGGGTGACTGCAGGTTCCCTGTGGGGATCAGTGTCAAAAGTACATTTTCTCCCATAAAAATAGAAGACAAGAGTTCAGGTTCTCCCTCAAGAGGAAATAATTTAGGTTTCAGGATACGTCTTGATTATTTTGCTTCCTGGGTTGTGTTGTTGTGGGTGTCTCTGTTTCTCTGATAATTTTTAGTTCTCTGTTTAACCATTGTTTTGTAATCAAGGGTGCGTTTTTCAGGCTACACCTTAATTGTTTTGCTTCCTGGGTTATGTTATTGTGGGTGTCTCTGTTTCTCTGATAATTTTCAGTTCTCTGTTTAACCATTGTTTTGTAATCAAGGGTGAGTTTTCCAGGCTATTCCTTGATTATTTTGCTTCCTCGGTTATGTTATTGTGGGTGTCTGTTTCTCTGCTAATTTTTTGGTTATCTTAACTATTGTTTTGGGTGTTTCCACCTCCAAAATATTTTAAGTCGAACACAGATGCGAGCTTTGTTTCGAAGCAAATAGGTGGCCCTGGGTTACATCTGTCGAGATCATGCTGGGCCAGCCTTTTTGCCATATCTAAATCATGGTGGTTCTTTTATCCACTTTTGAGGGAGGCAATTTGTGCCATTATGTTAGGCTCTCTTTGGTTTGTATTATATAATGTATTATGAGTTATTTGTGACAAATCAATTATGAGTAATAAATACTGATCGTTTGGTATCACTAAACATGATACATTATATAATGAGATATATAAACAATCACTTAATAGATTATTCTAATAATGATAAACAGCTACTCACCTATTTGTAGATAATAAATTATATTGATTTATTTTAATTATAAATAGACATTATAAATCATACCAAACAATCATAAATTTTATAATATATTATATAATACATTATATAATACAAACCAAAGAGAGCCTTAGTAGCGGTTAACGTCGGGTTTGAATGTCTGCAAGTTGAGTTGGATAGTCTGATTGTAGAGAATTATTTGTTGTGACATCAGACTACTCCAGGTTATTGTTATACCTTGATTCTTGACGACATTCTACATCTATAGCCTCACTTTGAGCATTGTACTTTTTTTCATGTTTCTACGGAGAATAATAGCATTTCTGATTCATTAACTAAGAAGGTCCTGCCGATGATTTGGCTAAATTTCGATCTCTGGATTCATGCAGTTTGTGACCTGACATCCTTGTATTACATGAATCAAATAAATAAGTTTATTTTGTACCAAAAAAAAAAATACTCATCTTTCTATATAATGAAATTGTGAACATTTTCTTTACGGGGCTTTGATGCAAACAACTAGGATACAACGAGATTTAGTCACCAGTTCTATGACCATTGGATCTTAAATATCATTTTTCTTAAAAATCAAACTACCTTTTAATTGCACGGATTCATTAAGTATGCATGGAAAACTGACTTGATATTTTTGTTCCTAACTTTGGAAATCATGTTGTATTAAATGAGGGTTATTTGGGGAAAAAACAGGGCAGAAATCTATTGTAACCAGGTTGCTTTCATTCAAAAGGATCTTCACTTATTAAGGAGGTTGCTTTCATTCAAAAAGATCTTCAACTATTAAGGGAAAAACTTGTTGTAATCAAGATCGGTGAAAATAAATTTGCTTACTTTTTTTTTTCTAATAAAACATAATTTTTTTCCCAAACAGGAGTAAAGTATATCATTTCTTTTTTTTTTTTCTTTTTTTTTATTTTGATAAAAAAAAGATTTATTGCAAACCATAACGGGTACAAACCAAGACCTCTTTCATACAGATATCATAAAGCCAAGGAAAAGAATTAGTCCAAGTGAACAACCTTGTACTTGTCTCGGTCTTCTGAGCTAAGGTATGTGCAATTTCATTAGCATCCCTAAGAATATGATGAAAAAAACATGAGTTATATAAAGAGACAAAGTGTTGTATGGTTTTAATGATTGGCTGAATGGTAGTATCAGCAGGACAATCCAAGTTATTAAAATTCTATCATTTCAGATGTCTATTTGAAAAATATATAATAACAGTTTTAGAAATTACATAAGTAATGGTTATTTTCAAAAACCAAACTTGAGAACTCCTTTTTACTCTAACCGTAAGTAACATTTGGAATATGACAAAAATTAATCGGAAAAAGGTTACAAGTTCTTGATTCACCTCTTTGGTGGCAAGAATTTGCACCCACCGCCCTCATTATAAAAAATAAAAAAAAAAATAAATAAATAAAAAAAAAAAGCTGAATGAACTTCCTGAAATACCCCCTAACACCCTTATTTTATACCTCCATCAGATTTGTTGACTTGATTTATTAGGCTTAAGTGATCAAAATCTAATATAAATTTTGCAATAAAATCCAATTTTCATTTTTCTTGATGTTTTCTTTATATTAGTATAATTTTTACAAAAAAACATAGTGAATTAATGAAATGAAACAACTCATAAATAGGAGACAATAATATCAAAATCAGTCGGGTTATTTTCAAATTATGAACATTTTTAATTGTCACTTCCTTACTAACAGATTGTCACATTTAGACCCAACAAATGAAAAGTAATATAAGTTCATAAAAATGAGAGTCGATGGTTTTTCTTTTTACATACTAGTGGCATCTAAGGGTCCCACTCTGGTCGGGTATGTGGATCAACACTCATATTGACATGTCATCGTATGGGGTATGTCATTAAACTTTATTTTCTTCTTTTTTTCCCAATATAGTTTGGTCCGGTTTCAATCCAGACCAAGTTGGTATTGGATATTTTAGGGGCAGTCTAAAACATATAATATAAGAGATTCGGGTCAGGCTGGTTGCACTGTATAGGTTAATGGACTAGACCAGTGTCAATTTGTTATTGGGCTGACTTCAGGTTGATTCGGTTTTAAAACCGTTAACTAGCCCGATTAGGAACTAATAAGGTCTAAATGACACCCCTTTACTTTGTGAGGGATTTTTTTTGTTTTTTTTTTGTGAAAAACAAATTTATTGATCAACATTCTGAGATACATCCACGCTTCCAATACAAACTAAATCACAAAACCAAGAATCAGACATCGGCCACTCGACCAGTTCCGAAGTAGTGAGGGCCTTTCTTGCCAAGGTATGGGCTATGCCATTCATACCTTTGTGAGGGATTGACTTACTAAGTGAATTATGAAGTATTAACAAAAAAAAAAAAAGGGTAAATTACACAGACACCCTTTCTATTGTAGTGAAACTATACAGAACTACAATACTTTTACAAAAGTTACACAGAATACCCCACATAATACCCCTCTAACAATGCTATCATACAATCTCACCCACACCGTCACTTTCAACTTAACGATAAAGGGTCAAATTTTTTTTTAAACAAAAATACCCTTACTAAGTGTAAAATGATCTAAAAGGGTTTATTCTTTTTAGATGCTAAAAAGACTTTTTTACCCTCAAAACTTTTCAATTTTTTTTTTATTATTTTTTGTGATTTTTTTATTTTCTTTTTCATTTTCAAAAATACACTTAGTAAGGGTATTTTTGTCTTAAAAAAAATTAATCCTCTGCCGTTAAGTTGAAAGTAACCGTGTGGGTGAGATTGTATGATAGCATTGTTAGAGGAGTACTCTGTGTAACTTTTGTAAAAGCAGAATAGTTCTGTGTAATTTCACTACAGTAGAGGGGGTCTGTAATTTACTCAAAAAAAAACCTTGGTGCCGAATTGGATTGGGAATTTACAATTTTGAGATTAGGTTTAAGGGTTTAAGAGTTAAGAGTTAAGACTCTAAGGGGGTTTAACAATCAGTTTAATTTGGTTAGGTATAAGTTCGGTTCCGATTCCTATCGGTTAGGGCTTAATGGTTTGCCTTATCAAGATGCCCAACAAGGTAGCCCAAACTGGACCGGAATCGATAATTATTAGAGCACCTTGTCTGGGCCGATTCGTTTTTGAGTTATAACAGGCTAACTCAATCTAAAAAACCGTTTCGGTCTCTAAATTGACACCCTTTATTTTATTTTTTTTATATTAGTGGTATTTAAAGATCCACTATAGTATATGGATCGAGACCCTGTTAACACGACATCCACATGCTATACATTGTACCTAAAAAATAATCCCCTCAAGTCCTCATGTCAACATGAGGCCACACGAGGACTTGAGAAGATTATGATCCATTATACTCATATTTGACCTTATATCAACAACACCCCCAAATATCACATTGTAAAAAATGGATCACTTTTTTTTTTTAACTAGAGTTCTTTCTTTAAAAGTAGTAGAGCAAGATCTCACAAAAGCACATAACGATTCATTTTTTTAAATAAACAACATTACAAAGCCAAGCCAGTTTTTCGAAAGTCTTTTTTTTAATTTTATTTTTTTATATTACGAGCAGTGGTAGTGGAGCGTGAAAAGGGCAGTTATCATGACTCCTAATGGGATAAAAAGGGCATTATGAGAATTTTTTTTGTTTTATTTTTTTGGTAACAAGCATTATGAGAACTTCAATAATACATAAAGGGGTGGGGGTTTTTCGCTTTTTTGAATATGAGATGCTCTGGAAGACTAGAACATGAAGTCTTATCTTTGTTGGACAGACCAGAGAAACATTTCCCAATAAAAAAAAAAGTGATATTTGCGTTTCAATGGAGTTGTCTTTTTGAGATATATTTCCATGTATGATTGTGGAGATGTCTTCTCTAAGCATTATTTTACCTCAAAATATTCCAACCATCACAAATAGGCTCTTTTGAACTGTTTTTTGGTTTACCAAAAAAAAAAAAAAAAACTGTTTTTGTTTTAAAACCTTAAATACATGTGTGTTACCTGAATATATGTTCATATTTTTATTTCTATATTTTTGACAAAACAATAAACATTGTATTATTGTTGTACGTTTGTTTTTAGCATTCCTTCTTTAAATTATTATTATCATTTAGGTCTTGTATGTATCTGTAACTTGTCATACCCAGAAACATAAGTGGGTTTAACGTGAGTTACTGTGGTTCCATTTGGTTATAAGGAAAATTAATGGGAAGGAAGTGAAAATTTTCAAACTTAAAAAAAAAAAACTTTTATAATCATTAACTAACATAATTGTATAAACTACTTAAATTTCTTACCATATTTAATAATGATATTTTGTAGATGTAATTTTTATTTTACTTTTAAAATACAATGGATTTGGATGCAAAGTAAAGTGGAAGTTAATGAACAAATATGAATTTAATTACATATCTAATTGTTACAAAAATTTCTATTTTAAATTTAAAATTTCATTTCACTTTCCTTTGCAACTAAACAGTGTGACATAATACACGTAAAACATATATAGAGGAAAATATAGATGTTTATACACATAGTTATTAGAGTGGAATGCAATTGAAAGAAACATCATTCTAGTAACCGTCCTGATTCATTCTTGCTATAATACTTGCTGAAACTTCAAATCTCAAGAATCTCTTTCTTAGCAGGAAAGATTCTCTCTTTGGAAACAAATGGGTTCATCACTTGTTGAATGTTTGGAACAGTTGAATATGGTGCCCGTAGAGTGGGGGACACCTGATGACCCAAGTTGGTGACTAACTGTCACTGATCAAGTTTGGGGACACCACCATGTTTTAACCGTTTGACAACTTGATTGACACCTGTCAAGGGAGAAAGGTGTTGGCCAAAGTCAAGGGATAAAGGAAGGGGGTATTAGGGACTCCAGCTGTCTTCTTCCTTTGATAAAGAAAAATATCTTCATAGGTTTACCTCACCTTTAAAGTCTTATCACCTACACAATAGAAAATTCTCTCTCTCTCTCTCTCTCTCTCTCTCTCTCTCTAGACCAGACCAATCTTTGAATAACATCAACAATCCTTCACAATTCAAAAGCTATGGTGGAACATGCTGCTTTCTAGCAGTGGTGGAAGTGGAACAGGACAAATTGTATATTTACTTCAGAAAGTATCAACAAGATATACAATGAGATATTGGATTCAGCCAACTATAGAATTAAGATCACACAAACCAATTATAGAATTTAGATCACACAAACCAAGTATCCAGAATGATTAAAAAAATCCACATCTTCTAACTAAAATGCCAATTAAAAGGAAGGAATGCAAGAGAACATCATGTATTGGGACCCAAATTACTAATTAGTATAGCTTTATCCTAGTGCTTATATGGATTCTGCAAATGGGGCACAAAGGCATATCTTTGCCGCATTCATAGCATGTCTGCAAAAAAGGAAATGATCCTCAAGTTAAAACTATAAAAGGAAAGAAGCGTGATGCTTGAAATATTAATAACTTCCCATAATTCTACCTGATGGCCACATCCAAATGCAAGATCTTTTGCAGCGCAGGAACATACAGGACACATCTGTAAGCAACAAAGGGCATTATCTTCAGAGTCTACATAAAAGGCATAAAATCTACACTCCACCTGCATCCTTGAATAATAAACATATCCAAGGTTATGTTACAAGTTGTACCAACTCATGTCTTCCTTGTGCATCACCTGAGGAAAAAAGAAAGGAGGAAAAGGGGCGCGGGGGGGCAGGGTGTGGGGGGTGCAGGGGGCACAGAATCTATCCTCCCAGACATGGTAAAGATTGCATCTTCCCCATAAATTGTTAGACCAACTCTCCTCAGTCATGACATGAAATTTAGAAAGCTTAATTAAATGACACTCATTAATGTTATTTTTCCTTAATATATCTGTATCAAATTCTTCTGCTGCTAAATGTCATGGCAAATCTGAATCTACAGTTGCACCAAAATGATCTACTTGATCAAGCATCTGTTGCACTAGGTTTTCAAATTGAGCAGAGTATGATATACAGAAAAGTCTAAGATGTCAAGGTTCATACAGTAAAATACAAGATATTTTTTAGTGAAATCGTTCATGCAGTTCCTTGTAGTTTAAAATGGAAAAAAAAGAAAAAAAAAGAAGAGGAATTCCGATAACACCAGCCAAGTTGGACCATTCCCAACACAACAGCTATTTTTATGCCACGTGGATTAATAATTTGACATTCAGATCAAATGGATGGATGGGAATCCATGGATAGGCCACATATCAAATGTGGTGGCCAATCTCAACGGTATGCCCAACTGATAAAGACCACTTCTTGTTTTTCTAAGGTGCCTGTACTTCAAACAATTCCAAACAGATTTGACTGGCTGGAATAATTATCAAGACATTATACAAAGTGGAGAAAACAGATTGGTCTGAGGATCAAGTCATGAAAAGATGAAAGCATAGACAACATATCCACTGAATTTGGGAGCTAAACAAATTAATATGGTAATTCTAGCCAGCACGCTCGAAAGCCTTCTAAGGTAGCTCCCTTTTATTAGCTTCCCAAGGACTAATAAATCAAAACCCCGACAAACTGCTCCAAGACTTCTTTGATTTCATACATATTCCTATTTATTTTGCGGGTGATGTGGGTATAAAGTAACCTGTAGCATGTTTTGAGTTGAGGGTTCAAGGCCCATTGCCCAAAAAAAATATAATAATGAAAAAATTCTTACTCTGGGCCTTGGATTAGTCTCAAGACAAGGATAGTGGGTTTTCATTGGTAATACTTTTGTGCTTCCTCTTCCCTGACCATCATGGTAACTTTCTGGGACACTATAGGCAGTGAGAAGTAGCTTCCTAATATAAAAAAAAAAGTAATCACAGCTAAACATCCTCAAAGGGCTGCAACTCAATGCAAGTCCTGCTTTTGCAGGGTCCTTGAGAAGAGGCTGCAACTCAGGGCAAGTCCAGTTTTCTCAGGGTCCTGGTCCTGGAGAGAGGATTGGGGATGGTCGTAGCCTTTGGCTTTTTTTGCACAAAGTGGCCATTCTTACGGCCTCAACTTGTGTAATAATTCTGGCTGTTCAGCTTTTTACTGTCACACCAAGCGATGACCCCTATTTTACATAGTTCCACATCCTCTAACAAACAACTAGAAATAATACACAGCGAACTACCTCCTACCCAGAAAATTAAAGGAAGAAGACGCAAAACATTTCTATCTCGCTTCCTTGAGTAGACCAAGTATTGAGTACCCCTACATAATGCATCCTAGTGAATCCACACTCTGCCCTGGTTGGAAGGAGGAAAAAAGAACACACTTCCCCACACAGCAAGGGGCTATTGTAGTAATCATTTATCACAATAGAGAAGCTATGATAAAAAAAACACATGGACCAATTTGGTCAGCCAGCAAGAGGATCCAAACCTGTCCGATCACAAGATCAAATCTGGCCTATAAATCTACTGGTGGACCATATGCTTCAAGAGAGCTGCTAGGTTGAGACTAGCCACATTGAAAGTGGGTAATTCAACTCAACTGAGCTGAGCCTTGTCCTAACTATTTGGAGTTCAAAGGTTTTAAGGATAAATAAAGATTTCAAATCTGAGTCGATTGGTTAGAATCATCACACAACTAATCAGACACCTCGACTATTAGTTGCGACCCCTTTATTCCACCCCAACCCCCCACACCCCAAAACCCCACCAGGTGGAAAACAAAAAGGCATTATTAGGGAAAAGTGCAGGGTAAAAAAAGAGAGAGAAGGCCAATCAGGGGATTGTATGAAATACATGGTAAGGCACAGGGATGATGTACATATGGCAAAACCAGTACCCTATTATTGGGCTTGATATGGCAGCTAACGTAAATTAGGAACCAATACAAACTAAGTTTGAAACCTTTTTCCATGCCTATACAGACCTGATTGTTGCAAGGATGTTCAGATGGAGTAGCATAGGCCCTATGATGATATCCAACACCGTGCTCAAAGCTGCTTGGTCTTGAGTACTTCAAACTGGAATTTACTGAAAAATAATCAGGGGGAGGCAGAGGAATCCTCCCTCCTGGGGTCCCCCTCCGATGGCTGCAAGAAATAAACAAAGAAAGGGATTTTAATTGTTGACTAGAATATAAGTTCAGGGTAGAGGCATGAGACCCAAAAAAGTATGTAATACCTCAGGAGCTGGAGCTCTATTGTTGCTTGGTACTGTGATGGTATTTCCATCAGAGCTGCCAGAGCAAATTCTGCTTCCTTTTTTGTGTTTGGAATGTTTCTTGACATGAGCTCTGTAAAATTTACAAACTGCACATGACAGAAGTAAAGAAAGGACTTAAAAAATTATCAGCAGCAAAATTTATATCGCTAATTCTTTTCAGTTTAGCTTTGCAACCTGAAAATTATCAAATGCCCGTGAGGGAATGTTATCATCAAACTGCCGCATCAGATCCCAAGGGCCGTCACCAACTCCAACCACAACAATTGACAATGGGTATTCACTGTCAACAAGAACAGCGCACTGGAAGATATCCTAGAAAATCATATGCAGAAAAAAAATCACAAATCGATGGAACATGAGATTACTACCTTGCTTTGACTATTGCATTAATTGTATCCTGCTCTTGTGGACTTAGTTGGCCATTTTCTGTGTCAACGCTTCTTGTTACCTAAGGCCACCATATTGTCTCGAGATAATCAGATTTGAAAATTTACAAGCCAGCAAATACAACAGGTCATTCCATCAGGAACAAAGAAAACCAAGCATTCTTAAGTTATCCTAAATGACTCAAATTAGCCAGCAAAGGGGAAGGATCAATTTGAACTGTCCTACTTTATCCTGCAAAATTTTAAAGATAACACAAAAACTGGCCTGTCCATCAGCAATGATCATAAGAACATGATACTGGCCTCCACTATTCTCCACGATTCCAACAGCAGATTCTATAATTGGAGCAAAAGAAGTTGGTCCTGGAAGATGAGAGAAGAAGCAAACTCTTTACTTGAACACAGACAAATATTTAAGGACAAAAAAAAAGGAAGAAGATCCATTTACACAAACCAGCTAGTCGAAGACAAGGAACTAATTCCCTATATCGTAATAGTGCTTCCTCAAAGCCATTACAGGGACTATTATCTGGATAAAAACTAAATACCTCCTGATCATGCGTTGATGCTGCAACCAGAAAAAAAACAACAATACCATACTTCAGCTCCAATAAATACAAATGCTTTTCTGGCAAAAGAGCTAGTGTCTTGTTGGAATGGATCATGCATGTTTCACTAACCATCTCCAAAGCCAAAACAGGGTATAAGGTTATCCTCATCAAAATCTGAAAGCGTCCTTCCTATGATGTTTATTGCCTGTTCATAAGGGTTTGGAGTATCACCCAGGTGATGAAGGCTTCTACGGTTGAAAGATCTTGCACCTGTCCATTCGTTGCTCTTTGTGAAGTCAATGCCAACAATGAGATTGGAAGATTCCAGACCAGCTTGGGCAAGAGCATCTGTTACCTATCATGGAATGAAAAAGAGTAGCATTTACTCCAACTGTATATATAATTTACCAGTGAAGACAACTGTTAGATAAGCCCAACCATCAGAACTACAGATCTACATTAATAAAGGTTTGCTTCAATATATTTGAAGCGCAAAAATGGAGTTACAACTTGTTCTTTTGAGAAATATTTTGATGTTTGAAACTGTCTAGAGCTCAACTTTTAAGGTGAAAATGTGGACCAAACTGCATATGTATCAACAAATTGGAAACATATATGCAGAAGACCCACTTACCTGCTCAAGGGAGTTGTAGTCGTCAGCAATCCTCGTATACCTCCGGTGTAATTTACTTCTTGTATCCGGTTCCATGAAGTTCCGTGCAGAGGAGGGATAGGGTGAAGAAGTTGGAATTGATGATGGTCCATAATTAAATGAAGCATTGGGGTTGCAAGGTGCACTGGGTACACCCTTCCCAGACTCCACAGTGGCGGGAGCCTTGTGCAATTGGTACGCCCCTTTATTAACATTGCGATGTGTGTTTGATTGTTTCGCTCCCATAATTGCAGGGATTTTTTCACAAATTTGACTGGTTTAATTTGATAAGCAGCTGTCCAGGCTTGAAACTTGATTAATTGAAGTCTTCCGTCCGGTAATAAACCTGCAGGTTGATCCACCTAAGTTTTGTGAGTTTTGTACAGATGGACCCTAATCATGATGCCGAAAAGTAAAATGAAATAGAAAGAAACAATCACACAACACAAATATTAACATGGTTTGGCAAGCCTGATTGGAGGGGACACCAAAGGCCTCTGCCCTTTCATCCCTTGGATGGAGAGGTAGGGCAGAGCTTTCGGTTTTTTTCATGTCATGTTGTCAAAGAGTGGAAGCTTACGTCCACAGTGAAATGATAACTGCTTCACTGTCAATGGAGAATAAGGTTACAGCCGCTATTCTTCTTGCCTCTTGTCTTGTACATAGAATACCAACAAAATAAATTTATAGCAAAACCTATACAGGTAGATTTACCAAAATACCCATTTAGCAGCCCTTCAGAGTGAGCCCACAAACTCATGCAATGGAATACAAGACATCCTACTCCCAAGAAATTCTCCAATAAGAAACCTTAAAAAAGAAGTTAAGACCTTAATTTTGTCAAGTTAAGTGGGATGTTTCAAATTTACACCATATATAGCCTGTTGGAAAGGGATCATGAATTCAATTTATGAATAACTAGTTTCACCATAACACTATCATATCCTCAAGCCGATAATATATCCTTGACTTCTCGGAGAAGAAGTACAATTAACAAAGAAATTCCAACGGAAAGGAACAAAAGCAGTACTCAGGAAGATTGCTCAAGCATTAAATACAACAGCAAATTAAGGATTCACAATATGTAAGACTAGCAAAGTTATAAGTATCAAACTTTCTTCAAACCAATTAAAGAAGCAGAAAACTTGATTCTGTTCCCAGAAATTCCAAACATATTTAAATGATAAACATGTCCATCAATTATGTGCAGTTCACAGAAATAATTGTCACGCATAATTTGGCATGTTCAATCAATGGATAACCAAGCAGAGGTTGTTCAAAGACCAACAACAGGTATAACATGAGACATTCTTAAGTTCCAATCCTCTATTTCCTCACTAACTAACAATTTTAAAATAACATCCATACTGATCGACGAAGGGAGTGAAAATACAAACTAAAGAAACTAGTTTATCATAGAATTGTAATAGGAGACGGTAGATAAGAGAAGGAAATAACTCATGACAAAAACTCCAACACCATTAGGAAACAAATAATAATCACCTAAAAGAAGCAGTTGGTATCTTCGGAATTCATCTCGCTGTTAATGAAGCTACTCTTAGATATCTAACCTGGAAATCAAGAGAAAGGAACTAAAAAGGATCTAGATTAAGAAAAATGCTAGAGAGTGTGGACTATAATAGATATACTTGCGAAGTCAAGCCCTTCAAATTCGACACAGCTTGTTTGAGGAAAGGGTCATCTAACAGTCTCCAGGCCAAGGTAGACTGAAGATAGAAAGAAAAGTGACGAGAAAGAAAAACATTATAATTCATAGATTGAGGGAACACAAATAATTATAAATACCTCATTATGAACACAACATAAATACCTAAAACACGCATTGAAGCAACTGCTTCGAAACTACTCGGAAAGTATATCTCAACTCTCAAGCAGTGTTGATGGTTGAAACTGAACCCCCCAAAGATCAAAACTCCAAAGATACTATTAAAGTAATAATTTAAAGTAAATGAAATACTTAAGAAGTCAGAAAAACTAGAGGGTAATTGACCAGCATTCGGCATTGTGGAACGCGAGGTAGTTTCCGAAAATAATCGGAAGCCAGCCGAGGAGTCAAGGCGGTAGAGAATTTTCATGGAACAGATGGATTGGACTATGGAATGATTGTTGCGAATCTTGGGTGAAAGGGAAAACAGAAAATAATATTTAAATTCGGGGTAGCAATGAATTACCTTTCTTACTGATATACAGCCACAGTGGTTTAACGAAAATCCGAAATCTGACTGACTGGTTTTGAACTTTGTAGAGTAATTACGGAGTGTTTTCGTATTTTGTTAGTTCGAGAGAGCTAAATAGCATAATAAGAGCGTTTGTAGTGTGGTTCAGTTTCGAGATTAGATCAAACTCGCTCCCATTCAATTTCAGTATGATGGAATATATAAACATCACAGATCACACCATGGCTCTCTGTCTTTCTCCTCTTTAACAAAAGTGTTCTTCTCTGGTAGGACACGGTTGAAGAGATCAGAATCGACACCGGATCAGGATGGTAAGCACTGATTCAGTTCCTGTTCACGCTAGCGTATAGATTCACCTCTCATAAAGCTCCGAACTATTCCCAAAACCGTTACATTAATAAATGATTTCAAAATTTGATTGTCATCATCATCATGTCATTTAATAATGGAATGGGACGGTCTGGTTTCAGTTTCTTAACCATTGTAAGCATTCACAAACTCAAATTGGAAATCGTACACCAGAGAACACTTCTTTACTGGAAAAAACAAAAATCAAACGAGAATAAATTAGACAAAATAAACACGAAAGAGCGTTCATGTGTTAGAATTCAAAGACTCTAGAATTAGTTGCAGACATTGCAGCAAAGGCAAAAAGCTAATGTTCAAATCGTGTGGAATGTGGATAATCTTTTGACTCTCTACACACACGTGGAGAGTTTGCCCCAGGCACATAGAGGGGAAAAATAAAGAGGAATCTATTGTGCTGCCTAGATGAAGATACAAGAAAAAGAAATTGAAATATACTTAGACATTCCCGAAACAATTGGTTTTCTATATTGAATTACCCTTTCTTGACAAAAAATAATACCAAGTACCCTTGAAACAATGTTTTTTAATGTTTTTTAATAATATAATTCACACCGAACATTAAAAACTGATGAAATTTTTTTAAGACAATATTTCTCTTACTCAATGTAAAATTACATAAATATACAATCGTCTATCTCTGAGAATTTTTCGTTCTAAATATAGACTATGATATATTTATGTAATTTTACATTAACTAAGGATAGTATTGTCTTAAAAAATTCAAAATTTCACTTGTCAGATTTTCAGCTCGATGTAGATTATATTGTTATAAAACATTGTTTCAAGGGTATTCTGTGTAATTTTTGTCAAGAAAGAGTAATTTTGTATACTAAACCAATTGCCAAGAGGGTGTCTTGAGTAAATTTCTCAAAAAAAAAATGGATTGAAAAATCATTTTTATTTATATTAGGGGTTGGATTTTTTGACAAGTACCAGTACTTGATCCTTGGTCCCTAATGAATCTTAGTTCAAGATTTTGACCATTGGGATAACTATGCATTGATATATTAGGGTTTCTAATTGAGGAAAGAAAGGAAAATTTTCCTATTCATTTCAAATAATCTATCTTATCAATGAGAATAGCTCCCTTGCACGTATCCTCCATCGGAGATCCAAATCCTATGTAGTGTTATTGTGCAACAATGAGGCATCAGGCTACTGGAGCTGCATTGAGACACGCAGTCAATATACTCTACCATTGGATCCCTTCATTGTGGAGTGGCATCGCTACAAATAGATCCTCACACTTCTACCGGATCCTATTATCATCCATATCTAATAGATCTCATACTCTGGAGGTAGATCCCATAAGAGATGATTCACCTATATGTAAGTATATATTGCACGAGACCCGATCACCGTCCATATTTTTATCAAATCCCATACTTTGAAGGTGGGTCCACACCCATGGACAGTGATTAAGTCCCATGCAACGTATATGTAGGATCCACATCCTCTCCCGTTTGAGTTTGGGCAAGAGAATTGGCAGACCGAATGAATGGCCGCCCACCTGGCTCTCGGGTGAATGCGAGCCCTCCATCAGAGCCGGCACCTTTATCCGCTCAGTTTGTCGGCTGAGGTGACGGCTCGGATGGAGGGCTCGAATTCACCTGAGAGCCAGGTGGCAGCCATCCATCAAGGCCGCCAACTCTCCCGCCCAAACTCAGGCGGGAGAGAATTTCTATACGTATATGTATATGCAGATGAACTGCACACATTACAGTTGCAAGAGTAAAGTTCCTATGTGAACCTACTTATTATAACTTGCCAAAACAAAAGAAAAGAAAAACTTCAAGACCAATGATATAGAGGAGAAAGCATGTTTTCCATTTCTATGTAGTGAGTGCTTGACTAACAAAACGATTCCCCTGTATTTTGTCTGGGTCCCCCTTTCTGGTGACTCTCCATTTTTTTCTTTTAAATTCATTTAAGTTTCGTTTATTTTGACCTAAAATTTTAAGTATAACATTTTTATATATAAAATAAATTTTCAATATTTGTTTTCAGAAGATGAAAAAGGAAGACAAAATTTCTTTTTTATCTCCATTAAAGATGACTATATTTTATCTCTTGAATATAAACATTGAATTTTTTCTATAAATGAAATATTACACATCATAAAATTTTACTTCTAAACAAACGATATTCAACGACTATCACTCCTAATGCTTAAAAAGTTAAGACTAGAGACTCACTAAAGACTCTTACCAAATAATATAATATGGCAAATTACATAATAAAACAAAAGTAGTGATGAATGCAAATATTAATTTACTTGTGTTTCTCTCTCCTATTTTTTTTTTTAAATACTCAAAAATTTTCTTTTCTTTTATGCCTGACTTCCAAAGATAACCTAAAACTATATTTAAAAATGGATTTTGTGTCGGTAACGGTGAAATAATTGGAATTTATGTCATTAAAAAAATGTGTTATAATATAACGAATAATCTCCATGTCACCAAAAATGGTGTTATTGAGCTAAAACCATCTGTTTTCTATCCCTTGGGGATAGTGGACTTGGCACATATGAAAAGAGAATTCAAATTTGAATGATTATGTAAGGATATGAAAATAATTGCATATTGCATATAGCATTCTAGGAATGACAAGGTCATAATAATGAAGTCCATTCAATTGACAACCAATTAAAACTTCTCAATAGTGGGACCCACATAATTTCGAAGACAAGCATGCGACTTTTCTAGCCAAACAACCCCTTTGCACAAGATCAGGCAGTAGGAGTGTATTGGTATGCGCCGAGCTCCTCCATTCGTTTGATCTCGAGCAAGAGGGGTGGTTTGGCTGGAGAGCATCCAGGTCCTCATTTCATCTCCCTCTCTTATGGTCTTCCCTATCCTCTCCTTTCTTGGAATCCAAACCCTTTGCTGCAAATAGTCATTGGAAATCACTGAATCTTCACCGCAAATACTCAATGGATTTCACTCATGCTCTTTTTGTTTCAACGTAAAATTTTATGTGTAATATTTTATGTGTCAAAAAAATTTTCAAAATTTATTTTCAATAGATAAAAGAAAAACAAAGTTCTTTTCCGTCTCCTATAATATCACTATATTTTATCTCTTGTATATAAAAATTGAATTTTGAACCATATATATATATATATATATATATATATATATATATATATATATATATATTGATTCAATGCGACCATGAGAGCCCTGGGAGAGAGGTAAAAAGATGTTTTATCAGTTTTTTTCTTCTCATTTCTTTTCTTCTACAACTCTATTCGGCCGCCCTCTATTCCCTCCTTTCTTTCTTCTTTTCTTTTTTTCTTCTTCTTTTCTTCTCCTTGTCTTCTTCTCATCTTTTTTTATTTTTTATTTTTTTATTTGGCATTTTACGAACTCACCTAATGAATGCCCCCCTTTCTTTCCTTTCTCTTTCTTCATTTTTTTTCTTCTTTTCTTCCTCCAATCTTCCCTCCATTCTCTTTCTTCCTTTTACGAACTCCCACCAATCTCTTCATAGGAACACGCCCCCTCTCTCTCTCTCTATTTATAGTCACACGACTAACACCTTGTTTTATACCCAAACTCTAAGTGACGTAAATGACTAAAAAGCCCTCCTCTTTAATTCAAATGACCCCTAAACTCCAAGTTAGTCTAACCTAAATCCAATCCCATTAATCCTGAATGAACTAAGCCCAGACCCACTCAAAAGCTAAGTTAGAAAAGGTGGCCCAACCTATGACCCATTTTACTTCCCTCTCTTTCTTTTATTATTATTTATATTTTTTTCTTTTGAAATGAGTCTTTTTATTATTATTATTATTTCTTAACAGTCAAAATGTCAAAAATCCTTTTTTCACCCTCAAAAGACTAAACCCTTACTACAACTCAATTGCCTTAGTGTCTAATCTATGTACCCCAAAAAATAAAAAATAAAAAAAATCCTTACCGTCTAGGATTAAAAAAAAGATGAGAAAAAAATGGGTTTAGAGGGACCTTCTCGATTGTTTACGAATTCAGTAGCAATAACCGTGGCATCACCAAACACGACTCTATAATATAAAGGCATAAATGGAAGGTTTTCAAATTGTCAATAAAAAAATTCCTTTCTATAATGCCTAATTGCATGTTGTCAAAAGAAAGGTGCCTATTACATATTGGGAGGATTATAGTGACAATTCTTCGTACCATCCATTAATGATGGGGATCTACTGGGAATTTTAACTCCGCTTCTCCGATTTTCTTGAGAAAAAGTACCTGCAACGGTAGAAGTACATGCAATTGTACTTCTTCTAACGATTTTCTTGAGAAAAAGTACCTGCAACTGTAGAAGTACACGCAATTGTATTTCTTTTAGTGTCTTTGAGACATTATAAAATAATTCTATGATGCATGTGATGATTGTTTTCTTCTTTTATTGAGTCTTAGGTTTGATGTTTCCAAGCCCTAACTCTTGTTGTTGCTCTATTGTATTGTGTTTTTTTTTCTAAATCCCTAGCGGAGTTTTGGCCTCAAGTGAGGTTCGTTTTCCCCTCCCCTCCCCTCCCCTCCCCTGTTCTCCTTTTCTTTCCCTTTGCAAAAAATGATTTATCCATAATAAATAAACAAATACAATCATAATAACCACTAAGACCAGAATATTTTTTTTTCCCTTAAAATCAGTACAAAAAACCAAAAGAGAGAAGTCTACAGCTTGTTCTATCAAGCTTACGATTATGAGTCAAAACAATGAGGACTAATGCTTGATGCTTCATCTTGTGGCTTGGCAGAGTGTAGGCTACTTCACAGATGGTGCCAACATAGGTATTATTAGGATAGAGAGCACGCAAATAAGAAGAAAACACAAAGAATTAACGTGGTTCAGCACCTCATCGTGGGATGCTTATGTCCATTAGAGAAAAGAGTAACTTTTTTCTATTCCCAAGAACAGTTTACATAATTCTCTATCTGACAGGCTTATCTCATCTGTCAACCTTACAACGTTCCAACTCTCCGCTATCGAAGGAGAATCCTCTAACAGTCCTTACAGCCTTACCTAGGTTTTCCCACACAAAGACAATTTATAGGAAAACCTAAAAACCCTAATCTCACCACAATTATAAGTTTATCTTCGTACATATAATAAATTCATACCATAATACAAATACTACCCTCATAATTGCGTGGACCCCACAGAATACAGGACACCAACCCAACAAATCTCCACTGGCTTGGATTATGCAAACCACCTTGAAGAAAATATGTTGATGTTGATTATGAAAATCTGTCTCTGTCATACCACTGCACCCAAACCAGCATAGCCTACATCCCATCCGGGTGTCCCGTACAGCTCACTGCAATACAATGTGAAGTGACTCCATCTTTCCTACTGCTGTAGCATCACCAGAAAGATCACCGTCACTCATAGTCCTCCTGCAACTCTAGTTGCATCTGGAACCCGAGTCTCTCACCACTGCACCTCCAATGCAGACCTTGAGAACCGACTCTTCATCCCTGCCCTCTACAACTCCAATTGCACCTGAAATCCAAGTCTCTCACCTCTACACCTCCAATGCAGACCTAGAGATTTGACTTCTTGCCCAACCCGCCAATACTCCTTTACCCCACGGTGCAACATCCATTGGCCATGATGTACACCATGTCGAGATTCAGATTCAATCCCGTCGTCAGATTCAACACCCCATCCGACCAAATCCATGAACAATTGCCATCATCCCATCAATCTGATCACGATCTCCCAGCTGTCGCTGACCATCCATTGATGCCCCAGAACCCGACGAAATCCATACCATAGCAAACTTTACTCCTCTTTCATCTCTCATATGTGATAATGAGGTTAGAAACTTCTTCACAGTCACATGTAATACTGGGATAGCCACCACTGGTCTATGGTTCAGGTTTGAATCTCCTAGATTCTCTAATTCTCCACCAGACAGGAAACCTCCAATCGACTAAACACATCTCACCGTACGAGCAGCCTTCGTGATAGCCAGACTCATCGTCGTCGCCAGCGTCGATCCATTCTTGCTGGTTGAGAATGCCACCACTGACGACCTAGCATCGATTCCTCCATTGGAACCAGTCCAACAAACATGAACCAGTTCCTCGATCTGCACACCACCTCTCCTGCTCAAGACCAGAGCACTAACAAAACCTCCCACATGCGATATCGCATAGTGCATGGTCGCAAACCATCCAGGCACACCTGCTGCTTTTCTCGACGAGTCGCCGCTGCAAGAAACCCAGGTTGTCTTCAACCTTCAACCTCCCTTGTTCCTCCGTTACAACAATCCCTGCTGCCATAGTCGGTCTTTGAAATCTTTGCGATCCTGCTGGATCTCTGGTTCCCATATAAGAAATTCTCATATTATTCCCTAGATCCCTTGTTACCATATATGGAACCTCACGGATCGCAGCAATATCTTAACCTGGTCCCGTCAACCCAGCAGTCAGATCATCACAGCTATTAGTCAACACTGCTAAAACCATACTCTGAGTGTCCTTGAAAGAAACCCGATCTGTTGTGTCACTATGCATTCTATCTCCATCGACACTTGCAGCCATTGATCTACTCGGAGAGGACACCACAAGGCACATTGATCCCCTTCTCACAGGCAAACCTTTTTCTTTTTTTTTTAATTTTCAAAAAAGTATAACAAAGTAAAATTAGAAAAACCCAAAAAAACCTCACCTTTTCTTCTACGTTTTCAACCTTTTTTTTTTCTTTTTCAAATTCCTTGATTCTTCCAAAGCAATATTGGAGAAAAAAAATATATAAAAAAACTCATTTTTTTTTTCTTCTTCTTCTTCTTCTTCATATTTTTCACGTACCTCCCTCTTTCTCCAAATTCGTAACAGATCTGTCGAACCTAGCTCTCATACCACTTATTAGGGTAGATAACATGCAAATAAGAAGAAAACACAAGGAATTAACATGGTTCAGCACCCTATCGTGGGATGCCCACGTCCACCAGAGAAAAGAGTGACTTTCTTCTATTCTCAAGAATAGTCAACGAGACTGACGGACTTATCTCATCTGTCGGCTTTATCTAAGCTCCGACTCTCCACTATCGAGGAGAATCCTCCGACCCTTCTGACCTTACCTAGATTACAGTCTTACCTAGATTTTTCCACACAGAAACAATTTATAGGAAAACCTAGAAACCCTAATCCCACCATAATTATAAGTTTATCCCCGTACATGTAATATATTCATACCCTAATACAAATACTACCTTCATAATTACATGGACCCCACATAATACAAAACACCAACCCAACAGGTATTGCTAGTGGATCAGATATTAGAGGAGACGTCTGAGTACAGACACCAAGGAGGCAATGTAAGTGGAGGAAGTGAGGAATTGCAGCTAGTGGGCTAGCTAGCTAGTCATTGCCGGTGGTGATGAAGTGGAAGATGTAGCGACTGGAGTTGGAACCGTGGGTGTAGATATAGTTTCCATTATCATTTTTTTTTGGGTAATTTACGATAGAGGTACTCGACGTTCTGAAAAATCATACTAGAGGTACCTTACGTTTCAAAAATCATACTAGAGTACCTCTTTTCATATTTCCAAGATTAACCTTATTTAACGTTAGCATCCTCAAGTTAATCATTATATCTACCTCAAATTTTCAAGGACTGATCATTTCTTGTTGAACTACGCTTATTTGATGCCTGATTGTTAGTTACATCTGTCGAAAAAAACAGTAAGTTAGGGTGTGGAGTTTTCACTAGAGGTCTATACCATAGTCCAGATTTGTGACTTGATGATGAGAAGTCGCATGTGAGGAAGGGTCACAGGAGAGGACAGGGGCAGGAGAGGGGATGGGTAATTGAGACAGCGATAAGTACATGGGAATCCGAGTAGTGAGTTGTTGTGACAACATGAAGGTGAGAGAGTGAACTAAAGGAGACTAAGAAAGTTATGCTAAATAAGGATAAATTTGAAAGTACAAAAATAAAAGATACCCCAAGTGTAATATTTTTGAAATGTTAGGTACCTTTAGTATAATTTCTTAAAATATCAAATACCTCTAGTACGATTTTTGAAACGTAAAATACCTCTAATATAATTTCTCAAATGGTCATGTTCCTGTGTGTAATTTATTCTTTTTTTTTTTTATAAGAATAATTTCCATCATCATTGCCACTGGAACCTTGTGCTCCTCACCTTCCCTCCATTCCAATTGGCTTAAATTGCGCAGTACGGGCTTTGGCACCTCCATCCCATAATGCCAACCCATCCAAGAAAGACCGGTAAGAATCACAATTGCAAAATTGTTCACAGATAAGCAATGGTGGGTACTAATTTGAGAAATTCTGTGATTGGAATCTTTCTTTTTGAGGACCATTGCCATTAGAGTGACTCTTTGGTTTCAACCCAAAAAAAAAAAAAAAAAAAGAGACTTTGGGAAAGCCAAACACAATTTTCAGTCATCGTTAAAGGAGAAAAAAAGTAGTCTAATTTTAGGCAACCAGAGAACTTTCCCTATAAAATTACTATTGCCAGTTGCCACTCCGATCAGAATTGAAGTGCTATTGTCTCTTAGGTCCTGTAGCTTGGATTAGGAGAGCGATGAAGGACACAATAACAATCATGGAAGAGGAAGAGGAAGAGGAAGACGAAGACGAAGACGAAGAAGAAGAAGAAGAAGAAGAAGAAGAAGAAGAAGAAGAAGATGAGAAGGAGGATATACCTGTTGGGTTAGGTTTTGGGAGTGAAAGAGTAAAATGGGTAAAACACTATTCAAGCTTCCAGAGAATCTTGTTGGTCGGAGAAGGAGACTTCTCCTTTGCTCTTTGTCTGGCTAGGGCTTTCGTTTCTGCCACCAACATGGTTGCTACCTCACTTGACACCCAAGGTGAAGTGCCATGAAATTGTAGATCTTCCCTTCTCCTTCTTCGTTTTCTCTTAATTTCTCTTATCCAGGTGATTAGATTTGAAATTTTGAGCTCTGTTTTCTTTCAATCTTGTTGATCTAACGAAAAAAATGATGATATTCATGCCATGAAAACTGATTTGAGAACGAAGATAGTCTGGCCAACAAGTATAGCTATGGAATAGGGAATGTCAGAGAGCTAGAAGAGAAGGGTTGCTTGGTATTGCATGGAGTCGATGCAACCAAGATGAGCCAACACTTCTTTCTCAGGACTCAGAGGTTCGATCGCATTGTCTACAACTTCCCTCATGTGGGCTTCCTCTATCGTGAAGCTAGTTACTGCCAGATCCAGTTAATTATTCTTATCCCTTCACCCTCTCTTGTCTCTGCTTACCATTTGATTGATTTCTCTGTTTCTTCTTCTTCGCTAAGGAGCCATGTTTGATGATTTTGTTTTTAAATTTTTTTAAGGATTCATATATGCTATGTCTAAAACTTTATATGATGTCACTTTCTGTTCAAGTGATTAAATAGTGAAATGGTAAAGTAAGGCTTTCCATTAAAAAAAATAAGGCAGCAAAGCAGAGCAATTTAGTATGAAACTAATGTTTTTTACATGTCTTTTACCAAAAAAAAAAAGAGTTTTTTACATGTCTGAAATGGGAAAACAAAAATGTTTGATCATTAATCTTTGGGCAGGTTGAACAAAAAGTTGGTGAAAGGGTTTCTGGAGAATGCCCGAGTGCTATTGAAAGAGAGAGGAGAGATCCATGTGAGCCACAAGATGGGGGAACCCTACAACAAATGGGACTTAATCAAGAAAGCAGAGAAGAGGGGCCTCCTCCTCCAGGAAGCTGTTCCCTTCTGCAAGGAGGACTACCCTGGTTATGGCAACAAGAGGGCGCATGGCAGCCTCCCGGACGCCCCCTTTCGTCTTGGTGAGTGTACCACCTTCAAGTTCATCGTGAACACCCAAATCCAAAATAAGCAGAACTAAGACACACATACGAGAGGCAGAGAGAGAAAGAGATGTGTTTGTGTGTTTATATGAATTTACTTTTCTAAGCCATGGAAGGGCTACATTTTCAGCTAAACGGATTGAATGATCATGTGGAAAATGTTAGCAATTCCACCCATTTGATGAACAGGTTAGTCTGCATTAAGTATCTTAAGTATCTTAGATGAAGTTTCTTGAAACTTTAAGTACTCTGGCTATGATTTATTTATCTTTTATTTGTGTGTTTTGTCTCAGGGCCAAATCAAATTGTATTGAAACTTAACTTATTGGGGTTGATAGGAAAGAGAATGATAAATTCTTTCTTCCCTTGAGTGAACCTAACAGGAAGCAATCAAATAAAAAATAATATTCCAAGTACAATAAAATCTATACACATAACACAAGAAATTTTTATGTGAAAAATCTTCCCAATGTGAGGAGTAAAAATCACGGGACCGTAGTTCACTCAAATCTCTTCACTATCACTAAAATATGAGAATATAAGAGTCTTTTCTAGTTAGAACTAGAGGCATACAATAACATCATTCCTCAAGAACACAATATTCTTGGCATATATCATCCAAAACATCTAGAATAACATGTTCTAGGAATACACCATCAACAACCCAAATACCAAGATAAAGATTGAAAGAGATCTCACCCGAATAGGTGAAAACATTGATCATCGGACTGATCTAGAAGACTTTAATCATCAATCGCACAGTTCAGAATGAAGAATTATCAGTTACGAATTTGCTGTCTACATTTCAGCTCAATCGGACCACGGATGACCTTTCGATCCTCATCTTCATTGAAACCACACAGCTTTCTTCTCTTCTCTGTTTTGGGCGGACAGCAACTCACTTGACCTTTCTTTCTCTCCTTGTTTCATTCTAATAGGGTTAAAGAGATAAAACCATAATTCAATGGGCTTATAAGTAATGGGTCATCCTCTACATAAGAAGGAAATCAAACCCAACAAATCTTCCCCTCCCGACTATGTGGAGGAATCCATCATACCAGCAATTAAACGACAAAACTCAAGCTTCTCTCTTGGTAAAGCTTTTGTCAACATATCTGATCCATTAAGGTCGATATGAATTTTCTCAATCTCTACCAATTTATAATTCAAAACATCCTTAATCCAATGATATCTCACATCAATATGTTTTGATCTAGAGTGAAAAGTAGAATTCTTACCAAGGTGGATAGCACTCTGACTATCACAAAATAACACATACTTTTCTTGGTTGAAGCCAAGCTCCTGCACAAACTTCTTCATCCATAGCAACTCTTTGCAAGCTTCCGTTGCTGCAACGTACTCTATCTCGGTAGTAGAAAGAGCAACACATTTCTGTAATCTTGATTGCCAAGCCACAACTCCTCTTGAGAAAGTTATCAAATAACCCGAAATAGACTTACGAGTATCAACATCTCCAGCCATATATGAATCTGTGTAGCCAACCAATAAAGGTTTTTCACTTCCAAAACATAATTTCAAATCAGACGTTCCCCAAAGATACATCATAATCCACTTAATTGCATTCCAATGCTCTCTTCCTGGATTTGAGAGGAAACGACTAACGATGCTAACTGCATGTGCTATGTCTGACCTTGTGCAAACCATTGCGTACATCAGACTTCCCACTGTTGAAGCATATGGAACTCTTTCCATGTTTTCCTTCTCTTTGTCAGTAGACGGACTCTGCTTAATACTCAGTCTAAAGTGAGTAGCAAGAGGAGAGCTAACCACTTTAGCTTTGTCCATCTTAAATCTTTGAAGCACTTTTTCTATGTACTTCTCTTGAGACAACCATAATGTCTTGGCATTCCTGTCTCGAATGATTTTGGTGCCAAGAATTTGTTTTGTTTTTCCCAAGTATTTCATGGCAAAAAACTTGTTCAACTGTTTCTTTAACCTGTCAATCCTTGAAGCATTCTTGCCAACAATTAATATGTCATCTATATAAAGCAAAAGGATAACAAAATCATCATCAGAGAATTTTTGAACAAAAACACAATGGTCAGAAGTAGTCTTTTTGTAGCCTTGATCCCCTATAATTGAGTCAAACTTCTTATACCATTGTTTTGATGCTTGTTTCAAGCCATAAAGACTTTTCTTCAGTCTGCAAACATGCTTCTCTTTTCCTTTTACCTCAAAACCCTATGGTTGTTCTATATAGATCTCTTCCTCCAATTCATCATGATAGAAAGTCGTTTTCACATCCATTTGCTCGGCCTCTAAGTCAAGACTAGCTGCTAAACCAAGAACCACCCGAATGGATGACATCTTTACAATTGTAGCGAAGATTTCATCAAAGTCAATGTCTTTCCTTTGATGGAATCCCTTGACCACCAATCTAGTACCTTGGATGTGGATTATGTTATTCATTCTTCACTCTATACACCCACTTGTTTTTCAAAGCTCTCTTGCCCTTAGGCAATTTCACTAACTCAAAAGTGTGATTCTCATGCAAAGACTTCATCTCGTCTTGCATTGCTTCAACCACTTATCTTTGTATTCATCTTCCATGGCTTCTTCAAAGCACTCGGGTTCTCCCCCATCCGTTAATAATACATATTCATCTGTAGAATACCTTGTGAAAGGTTGTCTATCTCTGGTAAACCTTCTGATTGGAACATATGGTGAAAATTCTGGTACTGACAGCTGCTTATAAGAATCATGATTTATCTCAACCTATATGGGAATATCAGTATCACATGTATCATGCTGATCATTCTGATCCACATCTCCAACTTGTTCAAGCACCGATTTTAAAGGGACTAGATCCAAGTCAATCAAATCATCACTATGTTGAGACACTGTCTTCTCTGCCTTATTAATATCTTGTATGGTCTGGTCTTCTATAAACACAACATCTCGGCTTTTGATAATTTTCTTCACAATCAGATCATAAAATCTGTAGCCAAACTCATCTTGACCATAACCCACAAATACACATTGTCGTGTCTTGACATCAAGTTTAGACCTCTCAACTTTGGGAATATGCACAAATGTCTTGAATCCAAAGACACGCAAATGATCATAAGAAATATCATTATCTGTCCAAACCTTATTTGGCACATCATATTGTAGCGGAACACATGGTGAAATATTCAACAAGTGTACAATTGTACTCAAAGTCTCACCCCAAAAGTATCTTGGCTGCCCTGCATGTGAAAATAAACATCTAACTCTCACTACCAGTGTCATGTTCATTCTCTTAGCTAAACCATTGAACTGAGGAGTCTTTGGATGTGTCTTTTGATGTCGAATACCCTGTTCTTTACAGTAGTCATCAAATGGTCTTGTATATTCTCCCCCATTATCTGTGCGAATGCATTTCAATTTCTTACCAGTCTGTCTCTCAACTGAAGCCTGAAATTGCTTAAATACATTTAGCACTTGATCCTTTGTTTTCAAGGTATAAACTCATAACTTCCTTGAGTGATCATCAATGAATATTACAAAATAGAGAGAACCACCAAGTGTTCTCGTTTTCATAGGACCGCACACACCAGAATGCACCAAATCAAGTATATTTAATTTTCTTGAAGGGAGATTCTTGAAGGAGACTCTGTTCTGCTTCCTTGCTAAGGAATGTGCATACTTTTTCAAATGTGTATTCTTCATTCTAGATTGGAATTTATTCTTGGACATCAATATCATTCTCTTCTCATTCATCTGATCAAGTTTCTTGTGCCACAACTCAGTTGTACTTTCATTGTCAACTGTATTTACAATGTCCTTAGAGAGCTTTGCTTGCAACAAGTATAATGTTGAACATTTTTTACCTCTTGCTACAATCATAACACCCTTGGTGAGCTTCCATTGACCTTCACATAAGGTATTATAAAAACCTCCATCATCAAGTCTGCCTATAGAAATTAAATTCAAACGAATGTCAGGAATATGTTTCACATGCTTAAGAATTAATCTTGTACTTAGGTTTTCAAACAAACATCTTCAATGCCAACAACTTTGGCCAAACCATCATTGTCCATCCTTACAACACCAAAGTCACCTAGCGTGTAAGATGTAAAATAGTCTCTTCAAGATGTAGCATGAATGGAAGCACCGCTGTCAATCACCCAACTTGTCTCATGGCTTGTAAGATTGATTACATCACCATCATAAATAGTAAAAAATTCCTCAGAAGTAGTGGCAACTCGTTCATCATCACTTTCATCGTCTTTCTTCTTTTCTTTACCTTTTTCTTTTTTATTGTCTCTCTTCAATTTTCAATAATACTTCTTGGTGTGGCCCTTTAAACCACAGTAATGACACTCAACATTTGTAAATTTATTGAATTTGTCTCCGCTCTTGTCTCTATTCTTCGGACCACGGCTTTTACTCCTCCCCATGTTTTCGGTGACCAAAACATATAATTGTGAAGAGGAACTTTGTGACTTTCTTCTCATCTCTTCATTTAAAACACTACTCTTAGTCAAATCCATTGAGATTACACCATTTGAAGCTAAGTTTGATAATGACGCTCTAACGTCTCCATGAGTCTGGCAAAGTACCAAGAAGCCATAATCCCTGTATCTCTTCATCAAACTTGATACCCATCGAGGACAATTGATTGATGATTTCCTGAAATGAGTTCAAGTGATCTGTCATCGGAGTTCCATCTTGATACCTTAAGGTCATCATTTATTTAATAAAAAATAATTTATTATTCTCTATCTTCCTAGCATACAATTGCTCAAGCTTGGTTCAAAGAGTGTGTGCATGTGTCTCTCCACTTATATGGTTCAACACATTATCATTCACCCACTGTCTAATGTATCTACACACTTATCGATGAAAAATATTTCATTCATCATCAGTCTTATTTTTAGGTTTCTCACTAGCAAACACAGGTAGATAATAATTTTTTACATAAAGAAGATCTTCCATTTTTCTTTTTCAAACATGATAATTTGAACTGTTCAGAGTAACCATTCTACTAGTATTAGTTTCCATTGTTCAACCCAAAAAAAACTTCAAATAACAATAAAGCTCTGATACCACTTGATAAGAAAGAGAATGATAAATTCTTTCTTTTCTTGAGTGAACCTAACAGAAAACAATCAAATATAAAATAATATTTCAAGTACAATAAAATCCACATGAATAACACAAGAAATTTTTACGTTGAAAACCTCCTCAATGTGAGGAGTAAAAATCACGGTACGGTAGTCCATTCAAATCTCTTCACTATCACCAAAATATGAGAATACAAGAGTCTTCTCTAGTTAGAACTAGAGACATACAATAATATCATTCATCAAGAACACAATATTATTGGTATATATCATCCAAAACATTTAAAACAACATGTTCTAGGAATACACCATCAATAACCCAAATACCAAGATAAAGATTGAAAGAAATCTCACTCGAATAAGTAAAAACGTTGATTATCGCACTGATCTAGAAGACTCCAATCGTCAATTGCACCGTTCAGAATGAAGAACTCTCAGTTACAAATTTACTGTCTAAATTTCAACTCAATCAGACCATGGATGAGCTTTCGATTCTCACCTTGATTGAAACCACACAACTTTCTTCTCTTCTTTGTTTTGGGTGGACAATAACTCACTTAACCTTTATTTCTCTCCTTGTTTCATTCTAATAGGGTTGAAGAGTTAAAACCCTAATTCAACTATATTTAGAAAAGTTACTTAAGGGCCCTTATTCTTTATGAGCTTATAAGTAATGAGTTATCCTCTACATAAGATGAAAACCCAACCCAACCCAACAGGGGTTCGGTTCAATTTTGTAGTGTCCCATAACAGGACCGATCCAATGACACAGTTTGAAATTGAAGCATCCTTTATATGGTCTAAATGGGTGTCATGGATGTCAATGGTCCCCCTCTTTGTGATGCGGCTACAATGGTGGATTTTCATCCTCCTCAAATTATAGTTCAACTTTCAGTCTTTCACACACACACAAAAATTATAGTTCAATTTTGCTAAGGTAGGTTGCTCACAATCTAATATGAAATCGTCTGATCAGGAGATCCTTCGGCACCAGGAACCGATGGAAAGGCATTAGGATCCTTTGTAATGACTGCTGCCTGACAGTGAGGATCTTGATTGCTCATATTACATTGGCACTATGACAGGTCAGGATCTCACCGCAATCCCTCTTCATATACTAAAATCTTGAAAACCTTCCCCATTTCTAGCTAGTTCTTTATAATAACAAAATAATTTAGGATTTCATTATAGAAAAATAAACAAAATCAAGGAAATAATGAGAGAGAGAGAGAGAGAGAGAGAGAGAGAGAGAGAATCCCCCAGTGAGTTACATTTTTTCCTCTCAACCCAGCTAGTGGACTTCAAAACTTGATTCAACCCCTTCTGTCAAGTTGGTGGCATCTCTTGCTTTTTCTTGTTTTGAGTTATCATAAGATTTGCATCGCTCTCTAAATGAAATATCAAAAATATAAAAACTATTCATGTATATTGACGTTTTTCTGTGATGACCCAATGAATATATGCACTAAAAAAAATCAATTACAACTATATATTGTAACAACACTTGTTACATTTAGATGAACCCTACTTCAACTTGAGTAAGGGTTTCATAGTCCGTGTAGTGCAATTGACAGACCAAAACACCCTTTGAAAGGTCATTCACTACCGATTACAGAATGTATAGGCTTATAGGGATTATAGTTTTTGGAATGAAAGTCCCACCAGTAAACAAGAAACCAACCAAGTTTTGCCCCATCTCCTTTACTGTAATTTATAACCCAAGGGTCAGGGCTGCTTGCTTGACCGAGTACGAAAGTTTGGGACAGAGGCTAGATATCGTTGTAACGCTAACGAACCCTTGAATCCATAAGGCAAAGAAACTCCTAAATCCAAAAGGAGAAGAGTAACAATGATAAGTTTTTCATTAACTTCAAGCTGCCTCTAGAGAGATCCATCTCGACCTAACTGTAGGGAGGTTAAATTCCATTGAAAGAAATAAGAAATCTTAGAAAGATAAGAAACCAAGAATGCTAAAATATGAAGCTAACAAAATTAGAAAATAAGTAGAATTGCGTATAAAATTTCGAAAGCCCAAAACATTCTTTAAACATGCAAATTTGACATTCAAATCGGGGTCCAATGATTAGATGATTGCCCGTCTCTACAGCTTTGGGTGATATTTAAATATTGGGGTTACAGCACCCTTAATTCCACCTATGTCAAAAATCATGGATCCTCAAAGTTACACCAGTAAAAAGTGCCCTTGTGCTGATCGAAGGGAATTCTGTCGATCCAAACGATCCAAAAACTCGTCCGAGATCCTCTCTATATCACTGCTTTGCCGTAGTCTCGACAAACAAACCAATCGCGACTGCAAAGTATCATGGGGATATTTATTTGGTATGTACCAAATTTGGGTCAACTCACTGCAACTATTACCCAAGCCCATCACACCAGGAGTTTCTGTCCTCAAATTGCCAGAGAGAATGAACTTGAATGTACTATATGGAAATGGTTCATCACATCTTGATACAGTTCTTCTCTTATTTTCATAACCTAGATAATCATATATGTTGAAATTGACACTCTCACTTAATTCCAATGAGTGTCTATTAGCAAGTTCTTCGAGATTCCAATAGCAAAACTAAAGAGGAGTCGTCTTGTGGCTGATGTGAATTTCACCACTAGGCCGAAGCATATACATTGCATTCGTTAAAAAGCGTTCCATCAGATTCTTGTGCATGCTGTATTAAATAATAGTAAGTTCATTAGTAGGTTCATAAAAAGGCAAAAAAAAAATTGATTTTTTTATAAATATATCAAACAAAAACCATAAATGATACTAAGATGGTCTAGAACTGTTCTATAAAAAATAAAAAATAAAAGTCTAGAACTTGTATTTAAAACAAAGAAATCCAATAACAAATAACATATTCGAAAAAATTTATTTAAACACTTTATAAACATGCAGACAGAAAGTAGTGTAGAATTTTTTTTCTCTCCTACCTAACTAGTCCTGTGGGTTATGAGTTTTGTTAATGCATGTATTTTAATTAGTAAGGTTTTGTAAAGTTTTATTTATCTAGCTAGCTACCAATGTTACAATTTATATATGTTTAAGACTTTGCTAGACTTTGCTGTATTATGAGATGGTTTTATGAATGATTTATGTTAAGAAAATAAAAAATGTACCTGATTTTCTAAGCAGGTTATGTTTATCTTAGTTTATTTATGTCTAGACCATCAATTCGAACCACTCCTAAGAAGGTTGACCCCACAACCACATGGACCGGGTCACTCCAGAGTTGAATGAGAACCATTCCACTTGCACTCAAAGTAGGAAAGAAAGAACACTTAATACCCCGTGTGAGTGGCCCCAAGGCGGTAAGAGTAGTCGAACTCAGAACCTTCCACTTTCTGAGGTGTGGGCTCCTTGCCAATTGAGTTACTCTTTGCGGTAAGAAAATAGTGCACAATAAAAAAGAAGGTAATTTTTTTTGTCAAGAAAAAAAAAAAAAAAAAAAAAAAATATATATATATATATATATATATATATATATATATATATATATATATATATGAGAAAATTTCACCTAACCCCTTGTACTTTCCCTTAAAATAAATATATTGACGACGGGAGGATGAGACATTTCAAATAGAAGGCAGTATTGCAGTAGCCACATGAAGTGACTTCTCATCATAGTTCAAGGTATTGGTTTCAGATTGATTGATTCGTTCTAGTTTTAGATGTGATCGATCGATCTGATCCTTGTTATAATATTATTATATATGCTATCGGCCACATGTCAATTTCACATTGGTTCCGTGCACTGATTTGATCCGGATCAGATCGGTTTTTTTATTAATAGATAACACTCTAACAATTAACATACTAAATCATCAAACACAATATTTTATATACTTACATTACTTTAATTGGTTTTCTACTTTGTCTCATTGTTGTCCATAAGTCTTTGATAGGGAAAATTTTTTCCTGTCGACGATCCTCATTGTCTCAAGAAAGTTAAATATAAAGAATTCCTAAGAAAATCAACAAATAGTTAAAAAGAAAATAGATGATAAATATTACACAGTACTTATGTCTAAGAAAGTTGAATATATACAAGGAGTCCTTAAGAAACACGTATGCATTCTTTGTGACGGATTATGTGAATAAAGGCATAAGAAGATCTGGTTCTTGCCATCTGCAGAATACATTTTGGATAGCCCAGAACATTGAATTGTGGGAAGCAAGGTTCCAAATCCATTAGGTATTAGACATGATATTGGTCATGTTCAAAATCGTTTGATTCAGATCAGATCGATATACAAATCCAATTCAAAATTAACAAAAACATGGCTAGAACAGGGATTGGATCGGAGATTTCAAAAACCAATATGAATTAATTGGTCAATCCAAACTTTCTAATTCAGAGAAACCTGGAAATAAAAATGGCAAACCTGAGCCAAATCCTATTTTCAGAGAACAAAAAAGGATTCACAAAACAAGGAACTGAGATAGGTGGAGAAGTGGAAAGTATATAAACACATACCATAGATGGGGTGATAAACTGAAACCGCAGTTGCAACTCTTTTATTTGATTTTCTCCTGATTCTTCATATAAGAAGCTGCAACCACAAAACATACTCATTTACTTGGAATTTTACTCTACTACACCAGCTTCTTGTGAATTGTGAATTGTTGTGTCATCATAAAACCATACTACTGCACCATTCTTTTAGTTGTTATAAATTATCATCAAAAAACCATGTTACCACTCGAAATGGAGAATTACTGGATTACTTAAAATGAGTTTCGAACCTTTTTGGTTTATCAAATTATCTATTTAATCTTAATTAAGGCTTTGTTTGTTTTGACGTAAAATTTTACGTGTAATGTTTCATATATAATTTCTTAATGTTTATCTTCAAGAGGTCAAATATAATGATGTCTAAGGAGGAGGGAAAAGGAACTTCATCTTTTTTTTATTTATTGGAAACAAACATTGAAAAAAAATTACATATAAAATGTCATACGTAAAATATTATGTCAAAACAAACTGAGCTTAAGGCAGCTCCATTTGTTTTTGTTGGAACCCCAGATTTGGAGTTCGAGTTGGAGCTCAATTGTCATTGTTGGTAACTGTACAGAAACCGGTGAGTTGATTGGGTTTAGACTCATTACAGAATCGATCATTCCCTACGGCTATGTTTGGTTGCAAGGGAAATAGGAAAGGTAAGTGAAGGGAAATTGTTTTCGTTTTTTAGTCGTTGGGTTGCATGAGAAGATAAATGAAGTGAAATTAATTTTACACCAGTTGTTTGGTTGAATGTAAAATTGATGCAAATTTTCAAAAATGTATAATCTAACATGCTTTATTAAGTTATGATCTTGCTCTAGTCCATTTAAAAATTATACGTTTAATGAATGGGCCCACTAATTAGTGAATGTAATCTTACCTATCACTATCCAATGGCCCCACCTTTGATACATATGACTCCATTGAAGGCCTATGTTCCTTGATGAGTCTGAGCGTTTTTATTAAATGATTATTATTAATATTTAAAAATAGTCTCAAGACCATTTGCCAATTTACCTAAATTGTGATCAACACTTAGAACTTAGAAGTTCATTTCTACACTTATTTTAAATATTTTTTTTTATCTACATATCCAAAAAAAAATTATAAGCTTAATAGTCACCATCGATGGAATCTGAACTCCATTTCATTTTTTTTTTCGTTGGAAACTCCATTTCAAAAACAATAAAAATCAAATTTATTTTTCTGCAAAGATTGCTCAAAACCTACTGAGTCCAATATGCAAAAATTCTCCTAATCGTAACGAAAATTTACTCTCAATAATTAATTAAAAAATTCAATCTAAAGATATAAAAGAACTTCCCGAATACTACAATAGATAAAACATTGTCAATCGCTCACTACAATTGCATATACATAAAGGCCCATATCCTAATTTCTACAAGAGCCAAAAATTAACCTTTTAGGAGTGATGGGTACACCATCTCTTCCGTTAATTAGAGTTCACAAAATTCAAGATGAAGACATTGTCAAAATGTGAAAAGAATATTAGGTTTAATTTAATCATAAAAAGTTTAAGATGTAGGGACAAAATATTATATGGTATTGAAGATATCAACTTCATTGGTTAAGAAAAAAGAAATCAAAAGATTCTAAAATAAATGTAATATTTCTATTCCAAGTGATAATAGGTAGGCCAATGCCAAATTAACAAAAAAAGAGATAGAAAGGTATTGTAATTAATTAATTAAAAAAGTAATAGGGAAAAAAAAGAAGAAGTAAACTAACAAAAATGAACACCCTCCCTTCAAAATAATACAAAACTTAATACTTTAAGGCCTTATCAACGAAATACAAATCCCTTAACTAAACCTAAGAACTAACAAAAGTTAATACTCAAGTTAGAGAATTACCTAAACAAGCCAAACTTAATACCCAAATCTCTTCTATAGGGTTTACAAAGGTGTTCATTTGCTAAACTGGGAAGAACCATGTCCACCAGCACTACCTCCATTGTCATTCTTTAGCATAATATTTATGTACTCATAATCATCTGCAACACTCGAAAAGATATTAAAAAACCCATTTAGTGAAAAACTAATAAAAAAACAAGGGACTAAATTATCTATATTTTTATAGTTTCTTTAGATCATTGAAAATCCTTTTGGTCCAGGCAATTCAACAAAGGAGTTAAAAATAGGTGGAGTGGATTACTGATATGCAAAAAAGGTTTTAGGGACGGGATATACCTTAATCATGTGTTTCGCAAGTCCACATAACAACAAAAGTACATTACTAATCAGCCCTATATTGATATTTTCTTCCCTCAAGAACATGCCAATGATTATTTCTCATGAAAAATGAAATTCTCTCATCCAAAAGAAAATCAAAACCTAAGGATGTATAAAAGTTCTTATAGATTGTTAAACATAGATCAAACCGCCCACATCTAATTATATCAGGTTAACTATTGAGATAGATTAAGATACTTGTAATTATACCTGTAACAAGTTGAAGATGGTGATCAATGGACTCGATCAAGTAACCTCAAGATCCACATATTCTGTTCCTCCAAACTCCTAGCTACAAATGCCTTTACTAGAAGTCAGTAATTAATAGTCTCATTCTGGCTGATCCATTCTGGCTGATCCAATCCCTCAATCACTGGTTATTAATAGTCTGATTCAAATAACAGTAGAGCACCAGTGGGGAAAACATGCTTATCGAAAATGCACTGTCAGTAAATGCCCTTCTTTGCACGATGATGTTAGCAATTCCACCCATTTGATGGACATGGGGCAGTCCACGTTGGGTATTTTATTAGGTAAAGTTTTTAGAAACGTTAGTTAAGTACCTTAGATATAATTTATCTATCTTCTAATCGTTGGTTTTGCCTCAGGGCCAAATCAGATTGAACTGAAACTTATAATGTTGGAGTTTGGTCCAATTTTATAGAGACCCATAACAAGGACCGATCGCATTCTAATATGAACACGTCTGATCAGGAGATTCTTTGGCAACAAGAGATCGTTTGGCACCATATTTTTTTGGGGTTGAGTGGTAGACTGATGATTTGACGTAAGGTTTATGAGGCTTAAATACTTTATGAGGTTAGCATATTCGATTTTATAACCCAGGGGAATTATTAAAAAAAGAAAAAGAAGTGATAACCCAGGGGTTAGGCTGACAGTGTGAGCCAGTAGGAAAGTATGAGACGGGGTTAGATATCATTCTAACATTATAAAACCATTGAATCCTGAAGGTAAAGAACCTCTTAAATCTAAAAGGAAGAAGAGTAACAATAATAATTGTGTTAGGAAAATAAGTGCGGAACTTTTTTCCTACCCGTGTGTAAATAAGTGAGAAAATTTGATAATAAAAGAAAATCAAGAATAGTTAAATGAATAATAATTTCGTAAATAGTAACCATGTGGGGTTTATATGTTCAAAAGAGGTGGAAACGTAAAATTGAAAAAAACAATCATATACACAGACACAGTAATTTATATGGTTCAACTATGCATACATAACCTATGTCCATAGGTGTAATTGGATCTTCTTCACTATGAGAGAATCGAGAGTACAATCGTACAGTCAATAGCTCTGGGTTTAACCTAAACCCAAACCCAAACTCTGTATCCAAATTCAGATTCATCTTGTATACTCAATTTCAACTTATACTCTCAACCCTAAGTGAAGAGTATTACAAAAATCTCAACATCTCTTCTTTCTCTTTCTGTTTTGTTCTATGCACAGGACATACTCACAATGGATGATTAAATCTCTCTTCTCCTATTCCTATTTATAGAGAAGAGAAAGAGAGATGGCATTAACTTCTCACCGCCAACTTCTTCACCGTCCAAAGAATAAAATATACGTGTCAATTTTGGTGCGTTCATTTTTGACAAACAAAACAACTTTGTTCTTCTTCCTATTAAATGTATGTCTTCATAATAAATACATGCCCCCTTTGCACTTGAATTTTTTTTTGTTCTACAATAAATGCTGCAAACCTCTTTTCTTGACGTGGGAGGAGGGCCCAAGAAATTGTTCCATTGACTTCAAGCTGCCTCAAAAGAGAGGCATCTCAACCTAAATGTAGGGAGGTTAAATTACATAGAAGGAAACAAGAAATTTTGAAAGATACGCAACCAAACCAAGTATGCTAAGATATGAAGCTAGCAAATTTAATAAATAATTAAAAGTGCGTATAAAATTTCGAAAGCCCAAAACACCCATTAAAGTTGCAAATTTGACAAGATAATTGCAGTCCAATTATCTTTACATGATTGCCCAGCTGTACAACATTGGGTGCCATGGAAATATGGGGGTTAGAGTTCCATAATTCCAACTATGTCAAAAATTATGGACCCTAAAATTTACACCGGTAAAAAACGCCCTCGTACTGAGCTAAGGGATTTCTGCCGATCCAAACGATCCAAAAACTCATCCGAGATCCTCTCTATATCACTACTTTGTGGCAGTGTAGGGAAACAAGCCAATCGCAACTGCAAAGCAGCATGAGGATCTTTATTTGGTATGTACCGAATTTGGGTCAACTCACTGCAACTATTACCCAAACCCATCACACTGGGAGTTTCTATCTTCATATTGCTGGAGAGAATGAACTTGAAGGTACTACATTTCCACAAAGGAAATGGTTCATCACATCTTGATCCAGCTCCTCTCTTATTTTCATAACCAGGATAATCATATATGTTGAACTCAACACATTCGATCAATTCCAATGAGTGTCTGTTACCAAGTTCTTCGAGATTCCAATAGCAAAAAGGAATAGTCGTTTTGTGGTTGACATGTATCTCACCACTAGGCCGAAGCATATATCTTGCATTCATTAAAAAGCGTTCCACCAGATTCCTGTGCTTGCTGTATAAAATAGTATGTTCATTAGTATAAAAGAATAATGATTTTTTATAAATAAATCAAGTAGAAAACTTAAATGATACTAAACAGAGTCTAGGACTTGCATGTATTTGTTACAAAGAAATTCAATAAGAAATAGTTATATTGTTGGGTTGGTGTCTTGTATATATTCTGTGAGATCTACGTAGTTATGAGAGTAGTATTTGTATTAGGGTATGAGTCTGTTACATGTACGGGGTAAACTTATAATTGTGGTAGAGTTAAGATTTCTAGGTTTTCTTATATATTGTCTCTGTGTGGAAAAACCTAGAAAAGACTGTAAGGGCTGTCAGAGGAAAACATTGTGGCAGTGGAGAGCTGAAGGCGCTGTAAAACTGATAGATGAGATAAGTCTGTTAGGTAGAGAACTGTAGAAGTTTTTTGGGAATAAAAAATTTCTCTTTTCTCTGGTAGACGTAGGCATCCCACTATGGGGTGCTGAACCACGTTAATTCTTGTGTTTTCTTCTTGTTTGCGTCTCCAATCCTAACAAGTGGTATCAGAACTAAGGTTTGACAGATCGGTCACTGATCTGATAGAAGGAAAGAGGTACGCGATATGAAGAAGAAAAAAAAAGGGTGAGTTTTTTTCGTTTTTTTCTCTAATATTCCTTCGGAAAAATAAAGGAATTATAAAAAAGAAAAAATTGGGTTGAGTTTTTTTTTTTAAACTTTTTCTTGATCTATGGTTTTCAAGGTCATGATTATGGTGGTGTGAAAAAAAAAAGAGTTTGAAAACGTAGAAGAAAAAGAAAAGACAAAAAAAAAAGGTGCCGTCAATAAGAAATGGAAAGGAATCTCAGGTTAAGAAGATGATTCTTCCTGTCATCGCATATGCCAGTAGGGATCATGGAGTCGAGATTTGCAGAGTTCGACTCAGGTGCGGTGGCAATGGATCTCAGTGGCCTGGTGGACTTGGTTGAATCGGGTGTTGGATCTGACGGTGGGATTGGATTCTTGACACGGTGCGCATAATTGCTAGTTTATGCCGCATTGTTGGGCAAATGAGTACTGGCGGATTGGGACAAGAAGTCGGATCTCAAGGTCTGCATTGGAGGTGCAGAGGTGAGAGACTTGGGTTTCAGGTGCAATTGGAGTTGCAGAGGGTTGGGATGAGGAGTCGGTTCTCAAGGTCAGCATTGGAGGTGAGGTGGTGAGAAACTCGGGTTCCAGGTGCAACTGGAGTTGCAAGAAGACTGTGTGTGACGGTGATCTTTCTAGTGATACTGCAGCTGTGAGAGAAATGAAGTCACTTCACATCGTACGGTGGTGAGCTGTACGAGACATTCGGACGAGGTGTGGGTTATACTGGTTTGGGTGTAGCGATTTGGCAGAGATAGATTTACAGAATCAACATCAATGGGTTTTCTTCAAGATGGTTTGCAGAATCCAAGCCAGGTGGAGTTTTATTGGGCTAGTGTCTTGTATTCTGTGGGATCCACACAATTATGAGGGTAGTATTTGTATTAGCGTATGAGTCTATTACATGTACGAAAATAATCTTATAATTATGGTGGGATTAGGATTTCTAGGTTTCCTTATATATTGTCTCTGTGTGGGAAAATCTAGGAAAGATTGTAAGGGTTGTCAGAGGAGGACACTCTATCAGGTGGAGAGAATTGTAGAGAGTTTTCTTAGCAATAAAGAATCTCTATTTCTCTGTGGTGGAGGTAGGCATTCCGGTTTGGGTGCTGAACCACAGCATCCTGTGTTATGTGTTTGCTTGATCTTCGTCTCTTTCTCGTGGTTGTGTGTTCATCCCTAACAAGTCGAGGCGCTACAAAGCTGACAGATGAGATAAGCCTGTCAGGTAGAGAGCTGTAAAAGTTTCTTGGGAATAAAGAATTTCTCTTTTCTCTGATGGACGTAGGCATCCCCCGATGAAGTGCTGAACCACGTTAATTCTTGTGTTTTCTTCTTGTTTGCGTCTCCAATCCTAACACATATTACAATGTATCAAAACACAAGCATCAGAGACCATAATATGGAAATTGGAAGGTTAAACTGAATAATGGTAAAATAATTCCTAACAACCAAAGAAAAAACTTTGGAATTTCGTGAATTATGGAATGAGAAAAATAAAAGTAATAATAAACTAAGATTACACGATAATATGAATTTGATCTTCTTTTCCGTAGAAGCCTGCATGTGGGAAGTTGTAGATAATCCGATCAAATTTTCGCATTTGCAGGTCGGGATGAAGATACATCATAGTTGCATCTACTTTGTGTAGAAGGACTGCTCCCAGTTCCTCTAAGTTTTCCAAATTTGATCTTCCTTTCTCATACTTTTGGACCACAGAATCTGGTTTAGGAGATAATTTTCAGGATCCCAAGCAAAAAAAAAAAGACAGGAAAAAGAGTAAACGATAAATAATTGATTTTTTTGAAGATAAATAGAAAATATTATTTAAAGATGAACCGAAGAGGTCTCTCGCTCATGCGTAAAGGAGTCAATTGGTTCATATTTGGTTTGAGATTGTTATTAATAGAAACCATAATTGATTGATAACCGATTTATCAATTTCTATTGGTTGAATTAATCAATTCATAAATGGTTTTTTATATGATTTATTGGAAATGAATGAATATTATAAGACTATAATAGTTCAATAACAAAACTTTAAATATTAAATAATAAATTAAAAATATTATATCATATGGACATGATATTATATCAAGGCATAGCACATTAAAATTATATAATAGATATAAAATATTATACATTTATAAGTTAGGCAGTTAACTCTTGATTTGTTAATTCAAAAACCTAAGAAAGCAACCAGGAAAGCCATGAAAGCCGTTGAACTTAAGACTCAAATGCAACGGCTAATCTACGACCGGATTTACTCAGTTTCCTTTTGGTTTTATTTAATAGATCTTTTTTATCAGTTAGCCGATGGTTTAACAATTAATTATGTGTAAAACTATAAGTAAATCAATTAATTTTGATTTGGTTCGTGATCCCTTGCCAGCTGACTGAGTTGATGAAAAAAAGAAAAAGAAGGTAATGTTTCAGGCATATTTACCAAAACCCGCGAGAATAGTGTTCCTACTAGATAGATGAGAAGTCACGGGAATTCATACAAAGGCAATAGGAGTGAGAGATGAGTACCATAAGAGTCGAGGGACGTGGCGACGATGTTAGTAGCAGAGCCGAAAGACCGAGCCAGACCTAAGGCGAAAGAAAAGTCTCCTTCTCCGACTAAGAGGATTTGATGAGAAACGGAGTAGTGTTTCAAATATCCATTTCTGTGTATTCCTTCCCCTATCATGTTGTCTCTGCCATTTATCTTCTGTTTGGTAGAAAGGATATTTATTGATGACGCGTAACAGCCAAGGTTGTGGAGATCAAACCCTCTTTGAACCGAGTTGGCAACAAAGAAAGGAAGTGTCGGCTGAGGAGAGAGAAAAAGAAAGAAAGAACCAAGAAAGAAAAGAGAAAAAGAAAGAAGGTGCATGTCGGCATCGGAGGTGACTTGGTAAAAAGTAAAGAAGAAGGAGGGGCAGCACAAAGAGAAGAAAATGAGAAGAAAAGAAGAAGATAAAGAGGGAAGAAAAAAAAAGAGAGTAGAGTGGGCTCAAGGCGAAAAGAGGGCCCCCGGCCTATAACAGGCCTACAGCTGTTGTTCGTTCTTTCCCGGTATCTGAGGTATCTGAAAGTGGTTAAGGTTTTCCTACACCGTACAGAGGGCCCTGCCCTGAGCTGGAGATTTCCCCGGGTACTAAGTAATTGACTCCTCTCGGTCTGTCTTGGGTTATTCCGCAACCGACCCGTTGCTCTATTGACCTGGGCGAAAAACAAAGGTGAGAAAACAGAGAAAGGAGGAAAAAGAAAGATGGCCAGTCTTTGATTGTTTTCTTTGAAACCAAGAAATCGTAGAAAAGAATAAAATAAATAAATAAAAAATAAAATAAAATAAAATCTAAGGGGAATTCATATTTCAAACTCCATTCGCTGGTAGAGCTCTCTATTCTCTTTTAAGTTCCAGACAGTTGAAACAGAAACCCCATTTGGGTTGTGTTTCAAGTTGTTGCTTTGTTTTTTTCATTGGCGAAATCAAAGAGAGTTCACTCTCAACAGGGAATGAGAGAAGCCCTCTGGGAAACAAACCAGAGAGAAAACCCGTCCATTTCATGGTTCTACTTCCGCACTGCCTCAGGGAAGGGAAGGGGTTGATGATGGTTGCGTTCTTGCTTTGGTATGGGGCCTGGGCTAGGAGGTTTGCACTGGTTTTTCCAGGGAAGCAACCCTTGTATGGGATTTTATGTTTTCCCACTTTTTTAACCCCAAGATGATGAAAAGGCAAGCTGATTCCCAGGCCCCAGCAGAGGAGCCGAATACCCTTAGACGTTCCCGATGCAGAAAGGATAATAATCACTGTCTTTGGAAAAGTTGAAACGATAAGGATTAATGTGCACAAGTTGGCATTTCTTTCTTCAAGTTCATTTTGCAGTCAAGCCAATCTCAACTTGCTCGTCCCGTGAAGTGCTTCGACTTGGGATATATATATATATATGACACCATTTCCAGTGCTTCAATTCCATTCTTCTTTTTTTTCTTCTTTTTTTCCCATTTTTTTTAAGATCCTTCTTTTCTCTTTTGCCATGCTACATGTGCAATGATCATAATCATAATCGGTTCTACCAAAAAAATAAAAAAATTCATAATCGATTCTACTAAAAATAACTATCAAATTAGTATTCTGCACCCAGACTCCATTTTGTATGCCTAAGGCCTCCTTCAAGCGAATAAAGATCATTTCTCACCTATCTCATCCAATGGTGAGTGGAATAAGGAGAATAAATGATGAGACACCGAATCAACTACAATCAAACAAACATTGGATTGCAATAAACCCCTGAACCCACGGCCATTTTCAGACCATGAAGAACAAGAAAAGAAGGAGAGAAATCCTTGAAAGCACAAGCAGAAGAAAGTTCGGATCAGTTAGGATATATAAATAAGTCACTATAGCAAGTTGGGCAAGGCAAGGCAATATGGCAATATGGCAATGCCTCTTTTTGGTACCTGAACCTCCTCTTCTCACAATCAAGAACAAACATTGCATTGCAATAACCCACCGCCATTTTCAGATAATGAAGAACAAGAAGAGAAATCCCTGAGATGCTCCTTCCCCAATCGGTGCACAACTCCCCCTTAGGTTCTAGAATTTTGAAACACCAAATCCTTCTTCCCTTCCTCTTCCAAGAGTGTAGGTTTCTTTCACCATCCCCAACGCATTCACAATTCCCCCTTATATTTTAGAATTTTGTTTCTGAAATCAGTACTTGGAACTTGAAACAAATAAGTTCATTAAAGACCTCAGAAAAGATTTTAAGTTTTCACGATTTAGGATGCGTCCGACTACAAATTTGATTTTGTTTTTTAAATTCGATTTTGCTTTCTTGTACTTGCCGAGAAAAGTGTAAACGAAATATAATTGTTATTTTAAGATTTCTATATTTTTTAATAATTGAGAAAGGGAGACTCAGAGATATACTGATTATACTATAAGAATCGACAAAGGTAGCAACGATGTTAGAGGCAGACCCAAAAGAGAGAGCCAGACATAAGGCGAAAGAGAAGTTTCCTTCTCCGACTAAGAGTATTTGATTTGATGACAGGTAGAGTAATCTTTCAAATAACCACTTGTATTTGTTCCTTCCAATATCTATGCTAGCACTGACACCTCTACCATTAACATTTCTTGTATGTATTTTTGGAATGTATTCTAGTTTCAAGAACACAATCTGATATGACTAAATAGTGTTTGATATGTATTCTCCTTCTTGAATCATTGCATTAAGAGAACAAGGCCCATTCTTGAACGTGATCCTTTGCCCAGTCTACGTTTTTAGCCCACAACAAAAATGTCCTGCTCTTTAACTGATTCATTCAAAAGTAGAAATGAATACTCAGAATTAAGGATGCATTTAAGATTGCATTCCATTAGCGTGTAACAAGGATGGCTTGGAGCTCATGTTGAATCACAGAGACTTGAATGGGATTAATTTATGATTGGTAAATGTTTCGGTTGAGATGAGATATATAGAGATAACTAGTCTAATTTTAATTCAAAATTTTAAAATACCAGGGAGAGAAAGGCACTAGTTTGTTGTGTTCCCTGACTGACTAGCTATGGATTCTATACCAACACAAGGTCTAATGGAAGGGCAGGCGTAAGTATGCAAGAGGGTGTTAGGGGTCATTTCCAAACCATGTAAACGGGGATAAAAGGACACACACAGGCATAAAACTACTTCTCTTTATTATTTTTTTGGTAAATTACACGTATTACGCTTGAACTACGGAATAATTACACTTACCATACACTAGTTTTTGACAATTACATATACCACCCTTAATTTAAAAAACTTCTAATAAAAAAACCCACTCCATTAACTGATTTCCTTTAAAAGATGATGTTAGTTAATACTAAAAATTTTATGGACAAAACTATCATTAATGGAAGTTGAAATATCCTCTACCCATTTCCCCCAAATTGAAAATTACAAATTGTAAAACCTCAATTTTGATCCAAAGAGAAAGAAGAAAAAGGTGGAGAATCTTCCAAACTTCTAGCATATCACACCCAAGATGAATATAAGGTTAAAATTATCTTTTTCATTTTTCTCAACCTAAAACCATAAGGGTAAAAATGTTTTTTCAATTTTTGAGATTTCTACCATCAAATCAAAACTAATGAATAGTATGAAATTAATTTTTCTTTTTTTTTAATGAGTCAGAAACGAAAATACCCACAGTTAATGTGGGATATTTCCCATATTCACATTTCTATCACTCCACCAAACATTTTCTCTCTTCACATAGTAAATCGCAAATTATTACATTCGAACGAACATATTATTAACCCCAAGAAGATGAAAAGCCATATAGACTTTCCTACTTCCTTTCTCTTTTCCCAAAGCAATATAGATAATCATGTTCACCAAAAAAAAATCATTGTAATGGTTCGATTTTCTACTTTCTTACACTTTTCCCAGAGCAAAATAGTTATTTATTGTTTGGATTTTTTTTTAGGTAAAAAAATAGTTAATTATTGTTTGGGTTAGTTCAATGTATCAGAGTAAGCATTGATCACCATAAAAACCAGTACAAGATATTACACTAATACAGAACCAATGATAGAATAACACATGGTCAATACAAAATTAAAGGGTATTAAAAAAATGAAGTTATCGGCTATAGCATTGGGATCGGTCACGGTTGAGAAACCAATTATCCAATCAGAATACCTAAAACCATGTACAGAAAAGTTGGCATTTCATCTTGAAGTTCACTAAACTGACAGTATATATACATGGTTTATAACCCTAAAAAAAAAAGTACATACAGAGTAAAAGAAGTCCATCACACATCTAGACACCATTGTTAAAACACTGCCAACTGCTACCATGTATGAGCAATGAAACATTTGATTACATAAACAACTAAACTTCATAAAGAAACAAAAAACCATGTTTTGCAGTTTTGATCCATCTCTTCCTGTAAGTTGTAAATACCCATGGGAATCAAGGCTGACTGCTTAATTTCAATCTTTCCCATCTTTCCAGCCAAGCCAATCTCAACTTGCTACAATTATGAAGAGCTTCAAGATAAGGTGTGAAATCATTTACAGTCCCGCCTGGTGCTCCAGACATGTATTTTCCAAAACCTACCCATACATTTTCCCGTGCTACTCGTGCATAATCATAATCTGTTCTACCAAACATTGTCTTAACATCTGCAAGATAACCATCAAATATTCTCTCGAATTCATTTCCCATCCCACGTATTAATTGTGCACCCATATAACCCGTTTGCATATTTGAAATGAAATCTGTTCGCAACAATTGCAATGCAGAATGAGGATTTTGAAGTGGTATCACTTGTATTTGGGGCAACCCATTGCAATTATAAACCTGGCCCATCACACTTTCTGTCCACCTATGGCAAGAGACAACGAATTTGAAAGTACTGCATTTTCCCAAACGGAAAGGTTCATCACATCTTGGTCCATCTCCTTTCTTATTCTTATAACCAGGATAATCATCTATCTTGAACTCAACACACTCGATCAATACCAGTGAGTGTCTGCTAGCAAGTTCTTTGAGATTCCAATGGAGAAATGGACCAGTAGTCTTGTGGCTGACATGAATCTCACCATATGGCCGAAGCATATCCCTTGCATTCTTGAAAAAACCTTGCACCAAATTCCTGTGCATCCTATATAAAACACAAAAAGGAAAAGTACAAATAGAGTTTGGTTGATATGTATATTTATTCAACGTCTTAAGTTCTAGGGGATGTATTGCTAAACATGTATTAATAATTAACTTTGTTCGGGGACAAATTTCACCTCTTACGAAGCTGATCTTACTTATTGCCTTAGTCTAGAGCAAATGTGAAAAGGAATTATAGTACGGAGGAACAAATTATTGAAGAAGGAGAAGAGTAGAATCATCTTGATATTTTTGTTTTTTTTTTTTTTTTTATTTGTTTTAATGAAATTGATATCCTTAAATTCACTCTTTCTTTTAGGGGAAGAAATTGGAGAGGATGAACGTGGGACCTAGCCAGCCTTGGTCCTTACAAGCATACTTGGTTGGCACCATCTGCTTTCTCTCTTTTGATCAGCATTACAACACATATTTTTCTTTTACTCCTTCCATTTAATTGCCTTGTCACAGAATGACACTTTCTTTAAGAGGCAGCAGCTATTTGATCTTCGAAATTCAAAATGGAGGGATGTCTTAGTAATTTCATAACTTTGAGGCATTGAGTGGGGAAAAAACTTAAAAAAAAAAAAAAAAAAAGGCAGCGGCTGGTATTTTTCCAACCTCAGTGGCAAAAGTTTATAAAGCATCTCATTTATAATTTCTCTAGTTTTGATTATGGAGGACAAATGACTCTTTCTGACGTAGGACTTAGGACTGGTAGTATGTTCTGTGAATGAATGAATATGTATTCCACTTGCATGTTCATATAATCATGCATTTAAACAGGAAACTCATAATGTTAATGAAGTATACAAGAATACATAAAGTCTTCATTCCATCAATATATTTTCATGAAGGTTTAGATGAAACTGAGGCCCTGATAATTCAAGAAAAGTATTTACAAACCAAATAACAAAAATTTCGAGCAATGTGCATGCAATTGCAAGAACCTCTATACACAGCAGACAAACTTACTTTCATTACATCTTTTCATAACAAGGTATTGAGATCTTATTGCATCGTTTTGAAGTCAGTTAAGCGAGAAGAAATATACCCACCATGCAAATATATTCGTTTACATACCGTATGAACAAAAGAAATATACACTATTGCAACATGGCATGAGAAAGCAAAAGTAAATCAATAACAAATGGTCGTATTACAAACAATGTAGAGAATTATAAGAATCAGAGACCACAATAACGAATTTGAAGGTTAAACAGAAAAATAAATGGAAAAATTGCTAGCAACTAAACATAAACTTTGGAATTTATTGAATTATGAAATGAGAAAAAGATGGTTATAAATGAACCTTACTTAATAAGATGGGGTTGATCTTCCTTTCCATGGAAGCCTGCATGAGGGAAATTAAAGATAATCCGATCGAATTTTTGCATTCGCAAGTCGGTGTGAAATTTCATCTTGGTTGCATCTATTTTGTGCAGAATGGCTGCTCCCAGTTTCTCTAAGTTTTTCAAATTCGATTTGACTCTCTTGTATTTGCTAATGAGAGTATCTGGTTGGAGGAGATAATTTTCATAATTCAAAATAATAATAATAATAATAAACGAACAAGGCTTAAAACCAACATTATTAAAAACACATTAAGAATCATGAAGAACGAAAGCAAGGACGAAGAAACCCCAAGAGTAAAGTATTGCCTATCAATATTAATAAAGTAGTCGCAATATCAGAGAAAGAACAAAATCAGGATACACTACAGATATACAACTAAAGAGGGGAAAGGGGTGGAATAAACAGCAAACAGAAATATTAAAGGTTAGAAAGGGTTTCTAATTTTCCAAAGATAGAGATGCAAGATGCAAAATGACTATATTTTGATCGAAGTATCGAACAGAGTAGCACAAAATATATTTTCAACACCTGTAGAAAATCATTTAAGAAAACAACGCAAGCTAATCTAACAGAAAACTCCACTAATCCATTACCAGAAAAAGAAAGTTTCATTGATTATAGGAATGCTCGTGAATACAGTATAATACATTCATAGAACAGGAAGGAAATGTTGGATGACTAACAAATCAATCGAAACACACGAGAATGGTGATCATGTTGGTATATACACTCACACTCAAAGATGAATACCAAGACTGAGAGAGAGATGAGTACCATAAGAGTCGAGAGACGTGGCGACAATGCTAGAGCCAGAGCCAGAGCCAAAAGAGTGAGCCAGGCATAAGGCGAAAGAGAAGTCTCCTTCTCCGACTAAGAGGATTCGATGACGGGAAGAGTAGTGTTTCAACGATCCACTATTGTCCATCTTTCGATTGTCTCTTCCTTCTCTGGCCAGACTCCAGTAAAGAAAAGACGAAGCGACGATCGACTTAAGGAGCGGCCAATAGAGAGTAGAGGAGAAGAGAGGCAACTCTGGTGTGTGTCTCGAGGAAGGAATTGAGTCGGTTGAGGATGGTTGCGTACTGCAACCCTCTTTATCCTACTGTAACCCTGCAAAAAGGAGAGATTTCATTGATCTTTTGATTAACAAAAAAAGGTAATATTTGATCTTAATAAATATCCCCTATTTTTACTTAAAATTTCGAATATACCCTCGGGTAATATTTGATCTTAATAAACATTGCCCACGATATCACGATACACAATACACGTTTAGCAGGTATACTGACGAAGCTGGAAGGTCGTGGGACAGAAAAATGGGAGAGACAGAAACTCCTGAGTTTTGCACATCTGCATGCACATGTATATGTATTCTTATGGGATCTCATCATCATCAATGTAGTATGTGAGATTCACTTTTAAAATGAGATCTATTAGGTATAAAAGGTAATAAGATTCTAGAGAGGATACAAGTATATACAGCCAGCCATACAGGCGAACAATATTTGAATCTTTTAGCAATATGTATTTTGGAATGGTGGATCCCACATCCGATGAACTGAACGATGATGAAATTTCAAAAAGAATACTCATTTGTGAAGATGATCAGAACAGATTTGACAATCTATATCTTTCAACCTTCCTCTCAGCCATGAGGAAGACCAATGTGGCAATGTGGCAATTTTTTACCATTAATATCCACCAAGGTTTAAGAACACAAACTCGCCCGATCTGCTCTTGAGTCGGATTGGTTTGAATTAGGCCAAATCAATCATAAAAAAACCCCACGGTTAATCCGTTTGAAAAAACTTCAAGTGTGCTGATTCCAAAAATTGTCTAGATTGGGTGAGACTGTTACAACTCAAGTCCAAAGGAAAACTCAACCCGAAAGACCAACTTATTAGGTGGGAACACCCAAAACTTAAGAACCGCATCCATGTGGGATCGTAACAAAGACCAAGTCCGAAATCCAAATCGAATTTACCGAACCCCATCCCTAAAACCCTGGTTAGTAATCAAAATCGACAACATGTGAAATTTCAAGCTAGCTTCTATCATATATCATCTCATCTCTGAGTATTTTAATCAGATTCTTTTTTCTGTTAGATTTTTCGGGAGTTAACTTGTAAACAGAGATTATTTATTTATTAACAAATACTCATGCTAGTTCCCTCTACATACTCAGAAAAGGATCCACACTCTCCATTTATTTATTAAAAAAATTTGTATAGAATATCTTATCACAATGGTACTTCTTTTTCAAGAATAGTTCATCTACATGTACTTGTATAAGATTTCATCACCCATCATATTTAGTGAGTCTCACACTACATCGACGGTAATAAGATCTCGTAGAAAGTACATGTAGATGCAGGTGACCCAAACTCTTTCGTTTCTGCACTTCCATTGGTTTGGATCATGAATTTAGCTTAGAGTGTTGGTATTAATATGGAAATCGGTATCAAATTTGAATATCTATTGGTATTGGTTAGATATCAATCATATGTTGATATGGCATAACTTTTTTGTATCGATCAGATATTGGTCAATATCAGCCAATATCAGTTTCATGTCGGCCAATATCGGTCCGTATCGATCAAGTATCGACATGCATACTGATTTAGCAAAACGATATCATATCGACCAGATATTAATATTAGTTACAGCTAATACTGATATGAATCAATCGCTTCTATACTCATACCTCAAACCACGACTCAAATGAACAATAAGAAAACTGGAAAATGATGCATATAATTAATCTCACAAGGTCTTCTATTATATTCAACCAAAGAAAATAAATGCCTCCTATCCATATGTCAAATATCAGCAAGCAGGATTTACATATGAATTCACCGAGAGCTACGTGGCAACCATCCGGGATAGGTTGTCACTGTCCTCCCAGACCACTGGGAGGAGAGGATGCGGATCCTAGCATGAATGGCTTCTTATAGAAAAATGACATACGACATTTCTTAAGGGTGAGGGGAGTATAGGGGATGGCGCAATCAAGCATTGATTCAGTTGAGAGGGCTTGATCCACTAATAAAGCATTGATTATGCACATAAACGAACAATGCCAAACCACCAAGGCATTCCTAGGTCTGCTGAAACTATTATTCTATTGTTTGTTTAGTATAAGATTAGAATTGGGTATAGAACTCAAAACATATTGCGGATTCAAGCAAGGTTGGGTCATCACCATATTACATATCTTATGTAAGTATAAGTGACATTTCTTTTATGAAGAAAGTTTATCTCGTCTATCCCTTAACTAAGGAGGGGCATTGTCTGAAGCCCCTCACTCGTTGTATTTGAAGTTTTTATAATATCTTTCTTCTTTGTCTAATTGCCGACAAAAGTCCTTTATTGAAAACTTCTCCCAGCAATGAGCAAACCCCTCATTTTTATTTTTATTTTCATTATACAACAAAAAAAATTACCTATTTTTTCGAAAAGTTTACTTAACGATCCATCGTTTTGAACTATGTGGATGGCTAATGTGGCAATTCACCACACTAGGTAGAGTTAACTAGAAAGTTCAATGCCTAATTGACTCAAATATTCTTATATATTAGCATAAATCCATGTATATCTATAATTTAAAACATGAATAATGGTAGTATATCAATTCTGTTTTTTATTGTCATGGGTGAGATATGTGATTACATTATTCAAGTTCAACAGGTTATCCTAACTGGTTGAATGATCCTGTAGAATTAGGGTCAGCCCGACCATGAATAAGGGTCAATCTAGCCCGACCATGAATAAGGGTCAATCTGGCCCAGCCTGGTCCAGTTAGGGTTAATCATATTTGGGTTAGACTAAACGCTGCCAGGATAGGGTTAGAGACGCAGATTTGTCTGACCTTGGCAGGATTAGACTGGACCCTAACTTTAAAACACTCAAGGTAGGACTAGGGTTTTAAAAAACCCGACCCAACCTAGCCTGTTGCAGTCCTAATCACATCTTGATCCTTGAAGCTTATATTTTGCATTTTTCAGAAATCCTTACACCGAATTCATGTGCATCCTGTATAAAACACTAAGTTCATTAGTAGGCAAAACTAACATTTTCTACCAAATTTTAAACCTTAAAAATATTATTAAAAAAAGGGCTCACCCTGTCTGCCATTTATACTTGAAAACGAAAGCAAAATGCCCGTAAATTAGTACCTAAGTATCTGTACTTTAATTCATTCATACTTATAAATTCAACTTTCTCCATTCTAAATTATCTTCAAGTAAAGAAATCTTATTCTTCAAAATTTCATTTTCAATCCCTTTGCAGCCAAGACAATCAATTGATACGCCAAAAGATCAATTAAACATGGATAAGAGCAAGGTGCCAGAAAGAATAAAAGGACAAATGGTGAATTGCTGAAGAAATGTAAAGTGCCCTCTAGAAATCAAATAGATGGTATTCCTAAGAGAAATCAATCTATGAAAAAAAAAAAAAAAAAAAGGAAAAATACAAATAGAGAATTAAGGAGATCGATCAGGACTTTCGGTTGATATGTCTGAAGTTTTAGGCCGGATGTATTGCTAAACATGTATTAATAATTAACTTTGTTCATTAGGGACTTACGGATTACAGAAACTGAGAGCAGCCCTTCTTGATTGTAGGCTTTAATTTTTCCTACAACTGTTGTACTAATCTGGTTGAGGAGATCATTCTCATAATTCAAAGGAAAAAAAATAAATAAAAACTTGTTCTAGGATAATTTATACTTTCAAGAAAATAGAAGTTTGCACACACCAAACCTAAACAGATTAAAAGAAAAATATTATTTTTATGATTCAAGAAAATAAAAAGTAACAACCTATGACAAATGTACACTTACCGATAACTTCATAAAATTAGTTTCCTCCAATGTTTTAGTATTGACATTTGAAGTTGCGTTATCATAATTAGTTTTTAGGACCACAAAAGCATCCATTTCACTCAAGATAATGAAAGTAGGAAAATAACATAAAATGATCATTATAGGGCAATGAATTCTAATATTTGTATACATTATTCATAACAAATGCATGCATTTTACTAACAGTATGAAATCATGCATCTTATAAATGCAATGAAATTTTTATGCCTTTTTTTTAATCTAATATGAAAAAAAAAAATGACATTATAACCTTGTTGGCTACTCGGCAGGATGTCCATGCTTATAGATAATTAAGTATAATATAAACATGATTGTAACAGAACTAATAATGTATCTAATAATGTGGGGTCTATTTGCATTCATTTTTTTTCCTTAACCATCTAAACGTTTACTAGACTTGCCAAATGATAAATAAATGTATCTAATGTAATTTATATAGATATTCTTTTAAAATATGTTGTCTACTCCCCTTTCTTAGGGGTGAGGGGAGTATAGGGGGAAGGTGCAAATCAAACATTGATTCAGTTGAGAGGGCTTGATCCACTAACTAAGCATTGGATATGCTCTTAAACGAGCAACGCCAAGGCAATCCTAGGTCTACGGAAACTACTATTCTATTGTTGGTTGAGTATAAGATTAGGATTGGGCATGGAACTCAAAATACATTATGGATTCAAGCAAGGTTGGGTCATCACTTTGGTCCATATTGCTTATCCTATGTAAGTGTAAGTGATTTTTTTTTATGGAGAAAGTTTTTTGTGTTTGTCCTTCAACTAAGGAGGAGCATTGTCTTCAGCATCTCACCCTCAAAATGGTGCAAAGCCTCCTCTTGTTGTATTTGAAGTTTCTATAATACCCTTTTCCATTTTCTAAACACCCACAAAAGTCCTTTACAAAAAAAACTGCTCATTGCCCAACAAAAAAATTGCATCATTTTTTATAAGAGTTTATTAAACGATCCACCGTTTTGAACTATGTGGACTGCTAATGTGGCAATTCGGGCCACTAGGTAGAGTTAACTAGAAAGTTCAATGCCTAATTGACTCAAATATTTTAGTATATTGGTATGAATCCATGTATATCTATAATTTATTCACGTCTAAAGTATTGAATATTGGTAATAGTCTTATATTGCTAATGAGATTGGAACTTCGAATTCTAATATACGGAGAATCCCGCCACTCATTAGTTCGAACTATTGAGTTAGAAACTTAACACTAACCAACATTATTAACTGTAAAAAAATCTTAGATTTCAAATCTTATTTTGCCACATAGATTGGGCTGAATCAGTACTATCTATTCACAAAACATTAGTGTTGGCCCACCTAATCTGCCACTTAATTAAGCTTCCTAAACCTATAGGAAAGCTTTATCCAAATAAAAGTACCCCTAATAATTGATTAAAGCAATTGAGATGTCTTGGTATTCTAATTTAATTTGCATTGAATTAGCATGTGTGTTTTTACCACCATATTTGTTTTTGCCTAGTAAATATTCCCCAATGTGATTCAAGGTATTGATATTAAATTGATGAATTCTTAATCTCAATCTATTTTAATATTATTTTAATGAACATCAAACACATGTCAATTTTAGACATCACTCATATCTAATTCGATACTTGGATTAGAATCATACTCGAATCTTCATCTGATCATGTTTTTTCTAAGCAAACCATATAAAATAGATAAATAAATAAATAAATAAAAGTAAGAATTCCATATAAAAAGATAGAGATTTTGAATTAAAGTAACTACGACTAGAAGTAGAAAGACCAGAAGCCCTTTTTATTCTTTTTATTGCAGTTTTCTCCTTAAGATGGAATTAGAGCTGTAGTATCTGCTTGGAACGAATTATTAAACGTCAAAAGCAGAGGAAGACCATGCCTGAATGACAGACGCTTTCGTCTTCCGTATGTAGTATCTTCTCCATTTTCAGATCTATGATCCTTCAGCACCTCCATCCATCATGGCGACACCACACCACCACCTTTTATCAAATCCCAAAATAAAAAAACACAAGATTGGTCCCATCCACTAACTCCATTCAATGATTCATGAGTCCTCCCACTAAAAGTTTCTTTTCCTTCTTTAATTTTGTCGTTTTATTTTAAGAAAGCACAAAGCTCCATTCTCAGTCTCAATTCCCAAATCAAATCCTCCATTTTTTTCCTTGCTTCAGAAGGTTTCCTCCAAAAAACCCAGAATGATGCATCCCACAAAACCCCCACCACTACCTCCACCACCAGCCCAGAAGCAGAACCACTCCACCCCTTACAACCAAATTGTCGTATCAAAACAAGCCTTGAATTGGAATCAACAGCCTCCGGCGTCGGAAGTAACTGCCGGCAAATCTAGAAAGGCTACCCTGCTCCGTAAACGTCGCCGGAGCAACCCCATCATCTGGTGCTGTGCTATCATTTGCCTCGTCTTCAGCGTTCTTGTCATCCTTGCTGGAGTATCCACTCTGATCATCTTCCTCGTCATCAAACCCAGGTACCCATTATTCGAAACCACCAGGGCAATCCTCAATAGTGTTTACCTTGATTCTCCAGACTATCTGAACGGTGATTTCATATTTCTGGCCAACTTTTCCAATCCGAATCGCAAGATTGACGTTAGGTTTGAGTACTTGGAAATCGAGCTTTACTTCTTCGACAGGCTTGTTGCAACGCAAGCCCTCCAAGCTTTCTCCTTGATACGGGGAGAAGTGAGATTGGAATCGGTTCATATGGTAACAAGCGAGGCTTACTTGCCTCCAAATCTGGCATTGGAGCTCAGCAAGCAGTTGCAGAGTAACAGAGTTGGGTATAATATAAGGGGAACATTTAGGGTGAGACTGAGTCTGGGCTTCTTCCATTTCTCTCATTGGCTCTATGGAAGATGCCAGGTTGAAATGACTGGACCACCATACGGTCTCCTGGTTGCTCGAAGCTGCAGAATCAAGAGGTGAAGATCCAAATACTCAATATGTTATTTTCTCTTGTTAATTCTTCTTTTATCTTTGCTTTGTCATTAGTTTTTTTTTTTAATTTTCCCCCTGTTTGGTAAGAAAGGGTGGAAAGAATTGTACGGAGCAGAAGAGAAAAGATAAGGGAAAATCAACAGATATGAATATCCTAGTTTCATTTGATTAATGTATCGTTGGGAAGAACAATTTTTTGAAGTTTTATCTGTTCAAAGTTAGTTCAGATTTTTTTTTTTTGGTAAAATCAAAGTTCAGAGTTCAGATCCCTGTTGTTTGTTTGAGAGTTGAATGGAATTCTTTGGTTTTTTTTTTTTGTGTATGAAAAGGTAAAAAGCATGGGATGCTTTTGAAAGGTCCAACGGGTACACTGGAACATGATATAATCTGACGAGTTATCATGAAATGAATCGATAGAGCTGATTAATTAAAGAACTGCAGCTCTCCCTTTATTCGGATTGTGGGACTTGCTGAATTCAGCTGACTTTATTGGGATTGGGAACTAGCATCCCCACTCCATGAGGCTGAATATGTGAATTATATGATTTTTTTTTTTTTTTGGGTATGAATATTTGAGTTATATGATTAATGTAAATAAAATTTGAAATCCCCCCGTCCAAACACAAACCCATTTTTATTGGGGTTGGTAAAAAAACTCCCTTCTTTTATTAAGCCTGTTTGGTTATCATGAATGGGCAATTTAATTCTATGGTTGATGGATTCATATAGGGGAAAAAGATCGTCTATAGTCCGTCCAGTCGTTCAGTTATGGACGGACGGACTGGATTTAAAAGACACGCCCCCCATGTATTGGTATGCGTGTCCTTTTAATCCAGTCCACTTAGTCCACGACTGGACGACTGGACGGACTAGATACGATCCAAGTCCTCATATAGGTTTATACACGTTCTACTTAATAAATAGGAAAATTTTCATGCAACTCTCTTTCACTTTGCCATAAAGACATTCAACCCCAAGTTTAAAGAAAGGAAAATAAAAGAATATGAGTTTAAAAAGTGAAATAAATAGAAAAGTAAATAAGTTAGTTTATATTTTCTATTAATCAAGTAAACAAAGCGAGGTGTGATTATAATTAAGTACGAAATCTATGATTATAAATTAAGTACACAGGGTTGGATGTCTTTACAAAATACAACGGGATGCTTTAGGACTCGTTTGATAACATTTTGGATTCTGGATTTCTTGAATTTTAACTCCTATGGAACCATTTGGGAATAGAATTACGTTTGATAAACCTTTTGGATTCCAATTCCAAGGAGTGAATCAATTCATTAAATGATTTTAGAACCAAATTTTTTTTAAGTACAAAAAAATTTATGAAAGAACAAAAAAAATAAATAAAAAAGAAGCTCTCCTCTCTCACAACTCTTTTTTTTTTCATAAAATGAAGGTTTAATCGTTGCCATTGCCACCACTTGTTCTCTAGGTTTCGATTGATTAAAATATTCTCGTTATCAAACATATTTTTGTTTTAAAGATGTTCTGAAATTTATTCTAAAACTGCGTTACAGGTATGTTCTCATTCCAAAATAATTCTGCATATAAAATTTTTATTCCCAAAAAGAATAATAAAGAATTGAGAACGAAAGTATTATTAAACGGGTCAAGAAGAATACAAATTTTATTTCCTTTACCCGAAACAGTTTTTCCCCGCGGTCGCGGAGAGAAGAAGTAACCGCCTCGTGATTTTTTTCACACAGAAGAGGATTTTCCGTTGCTGCTTCGTTTTCCCGTGACTGTCTCATGAGAATCTCTACGTACCCTCTAATCCTCCTCTTTCTTTTTTCAATTACATCCATTTTGTGCTTTTGCAGACCTTTGATGATGCTGATGTGACAGCGTAGAACCCCAACCATGTTACACGTTGTTTGGGGTCACCGTCCGCTTACGCCACGTAAGCCCCCCAACACAGACTCCTTCCCCTGTCTCGCTCTGTACTCGTAGCTTTTCTTTTTAGCTGTTTTCATGGAGGAGAGAATGAATTGATCTTGCCCTGTTGCTCCTTACTATTACGGTTTCTTTAATTGTGTCTTAGTTTTTTCTTATCTTCCTCCTCCGTTGCTGCGGGTCATGCTTACGCAGCAGCTCGTCTCATGGAAGGAACCAATGCAGAAGCTAAGGAGCTTTATATATTTTCTTCCCTTGTTCTTACTGCTTTTCATTCTCGGCCTCCTCAAAGGTAACCTTACTAATTCCTTTTCTTTCCTCCCCATCCCCTTCTTCCCAATCTTCTTTAACTATACCCATTTTGCATCCTTGCATATCTCCACCTCTGAGCATCCTTCTGAACATAAACTTTTAAGGATTTTTTTTTTTTTGCCTAAAAATCAACGCAAAATGGTCTCTGCATATCTGAAGAAAGCAGGAACGAACACAGTTGTCTTTGAATCGGAGGAAACTATCTTTTTAAGAGGTCATTTTCAGGCCTCTCTTGACTTAATTGCCCGGTGATTCCTCTGCTAGGGAGAATTATCCATTTCCTTGTCCACTTTATCTCAAAAAATTTAAGAACACCAGGGAGAACCGAATGAGTGTTGCAGCTTTGGGACCGTATGATACAGATTCCCCTGCATGTCTGTTAATAATGTTATATATAAGAAAATCCCATGTATATTAGTTTCTAATATATATTTCTTTCTCAGCGGCCATCGTTGGACCAGTTGTAACTGTGATCATACTAATTGGAAATTCTGCTGTAATCATTGGGCTGTGGCCTGCACATGTCTTCTGGACTTACTATTGTGTAGTAAAGTAAGTTTCTTACCACCTCTCTATCTAACTTAAATGCATCACTCTTTACATATACACTCGTTCAAACCAGTCTTCCTCTCCTGTTTCTTCTTTCATATCCTTCATTTTTCAGGACCAAAAGGCTTGGGTTGGTTTTGAAGATTCTGGTATTGTTATCGTTGCCAGAACCACTTGTCCTTTGGCCAATCTTTGGGATTGTTGGAAGCCTTTTAGTTGGAGTAGGATATGGTTGTTTCGCTCCACTAATTGCAACTTTTGAAGCTGCTGGGAATCAAGTCGAGAACAAATTTCTCCACTGCGTTGTGGTACAATTTCTCTTTCTCAATGTACTCTTTGTGTGAGGACAACAGAACTAAACTATAACTATTGTCAACCAGGAGATAACATTCAAGCTAACATCATAGCAATAAACTATCAGCTGATCTCCAGAAATTAAGCTCAGTAACCACCATATGATGGGTTCCACTATCTCACTGTATGATTATCTTCTGTCAAAAAATTCAGTTTGACCTCAAATTAATTGCATTTGGGGAGTGTAAAATTTCCATCCTAAAACTTCAAACCGGTAGGTGGAATGACTCTAGGTGTATAAGGGGGTTATAAGGCTAATTAGTAGCCGGTGTGTGACTAAACTCCAGCATTTCCCTGCACGTGTGGTGTAGCAGTACGTACTGCTGTATAACATGTGGATACACTGAAAACCCTCTCTGATACCATGTAAAGTTCTCTATCTTAAAAATTCAACTTAGTATGTGGATTGTGGAGGGACTTAGGTCTAATTAGTAACCAGTGTGAGATTAAACTCCAACAGGGTGTGGATAATGGATCTAATTCTAATGGGGTTTACTGAACTGTGTACCCTTTGGTGTCCTCTTTTGTAGATAACTTGATTTGAATACTGCAAACGGGTGGGTTAAAATTGTGCATGAATGTCAGGATGGCTTCTGGAGCACAATTAAGGGAAGCTGCACGGTGGTACGAGACTTTACAGACTTCTGCTTTCACTCTTACTTCTCTTTCATGGACGAACTGACTGAAGAAGTACCTGAAGATGAAAATCCCATGAACATTAAGTGAGGAATCTGACCCTTCTCTCTCTCTCTCTCTCCCCTTTTCCCTAAGCCTGTGGGAGGTGATCATATTGAGGAAATAAATGTTCCAATCTTTTAACACATTCCATTTCTCTTAAAAGGTTATCGAAGCTGCCGCCTTGTTTATTAGTTAGCCTGCTCGCTGTGCCTGTAGATGTGCTCTTAGTAACTGCTGTTGCCCTATGGAAAAGTCCTTACATGTTGTTCAGAGGATGGAAGAGGCTGCTTGAAGACTTGATTGGGAGAGAAGGACCGTTTTTGGAGACAGCATGTGTCCCATTTGCTGGGCTTGCTATCATATTATGGCCAATAGCTGTGGTGGGGGCTGTGATTTGTTCTTTTCTCTGCAGCTTCTTTCTTGCATTTTATAGCGGAATTGTTGTCTATCAGGTCTACAGAGCTCATCCTTTCCTTGCTTCTAGCTTGGCATTTGTTCCGTAGTATGCTATTGGTGCATTAGAGTGCAACTTTACTGTTCTCATCCTTATTTGCCAGGAAAACTCAATTAGGATGGGAATTGCTTTCATTATATCTGTTGTTTCCCTCTTTGATGAATACACAAATGATCTACTTTATTTGAGGGAGGGGTCCTGCCTTCCAAGGTAATACCTTGAGTTACCTATCCTTTGGAAATTTACTATTAAGCATCAGACACCCTGGCTCCCTAATAGATTTGTCATTCCTGCCTAGATTCCAGGCTCATTCGTGAGAAGGTGTCTGTCATTTAAATTGTAATTTTGATGCAAATAAGATGTTTGTGACGGCCAGGCCCAAGTACCGTAAGAAAATGAAGCTCTCGTCCGATATCCTTGAGGCAAGGAAATCAATTGACAATGATGGGAATGATCCAAATAATGGAAGAACATGCCCCCTTGGTTCGAAATTAGTTTCAGAACGGACAAGAACACTGAAAGAGGCCATTCAAGAGCTAAAACCGATTCAAGTAAGGAGCTGCCACATTGAGATTTATTATTAATCGCTACTGTTTAACAGTTCCATTCTTCATGATGTGGCAGGTTTGGGATTGGTTGTTCCAATCTTGTGAGGCAGACGGTAGGATACTCCTCCATGATGGTCTGCTAACTAGGACAGATATTGAGGAAAGCATTGTCAATGGGAATTGTAAAAAGTTGCATATCAAACTCCCTGCTTGGTCAATCCTTCAATGTCTGCTGATCTCTGCAAAATCTAACTCATCTGGGTTGCTAATTTGTATGTTTTCCTCTAAACTTGCATGTTTTGTAACTTGGTAGAATTTACAAGGAGTTCTAACACTGTTAATCTAATGCTGTTTTTCAGCTGATGAGTTGGAACTAACAAGGTTTAACTGGCCAGAGGACAAGGTGCTTGAGTGGTTCATTGGACCATTGATGACTATGAAGGAGCAAATCAAAGGCCTGCAGTTAAATGAGAATGAAGAATCCTGCTTGAGAGGATTGATAATGAGCTGCAATAATGAAAGGCCAGAGGACTGGAACGAGACTGAATTTCCATCTGATGACAACGTTAGGAGAGCTCAGCTGCAGGCCATTTTTAGACGGTAAGTCCAATAATTTCCACACCTGCAAAAGGGTCTTGAGAAAGTAGTGATTCTAGAGGACAAAACATATATGACATTTACTACTAGGTTCATCAATTGAGAAACGAATGCTACATATGATTTACATTTGCACTGATATATGATTAGGTCCATCAGGTTATTAAACCTAAGAATCAAATCCACATGAGCTAGTTATGCTATATTACCTTCCATGACAGCGAACTAATATACATAGTTGATGATACAAACATAGTTGTTATGGTGCCGAGGCAAACCTAGGCAGTGGCCCGCCACGTAGGGGTGTCAAAATTGGGCCCAAACTGAAAGGTGGAATTTTTTTGGATAAATTTGTGATACACATTCAGTTATACACAAGTCTCTTTTAACAATCATATATATGGGAACTGTTCTACTTGCAGACTGCAGGGAATTGTAGCTGCCATGTCTAGGATGCCGACCTTCCGACGCCGTATCATGGGCTTGATAAAAGTGCTGTATATAGAAGCAATGAGAATTGATGCTTTGAGAAGTGCGGATTCGAGAATTCTCAGACAAGAAGCCAGTAGCAATAACTCAATCAATTCTGTAGAGAAAAAAGATAAAGATGCGAGGGGGAAAGCCTACAACAACGAAGACATTGTATAGCTGGTTTTAATTTTACTGGTTCTTTTATATATATATATATATGTATATCGTAAAGCTTAATATTGGTGGTAGTAAGATCATTCTTGAATCTGGTTTGTCCTCCGAACTATTGTCTCTGCTCAATTGCCATTTTAGAGTACATAGAGTCGAGGCAACAGTCAGGAAACCCGTAATTTCTATTCGTGAGCGTGACACAGCTGATGAGATTGGATTAAATCGTCTGCTAGAAGAGCAGGTGACTGCAACAAGAATAAACGTAGGAATCAAAATTGTTAGAAGAATCGCATAAATTAGCAGAGATATTGGTACCACTGCTCCATTTTGCTAATCATGAAGTTTCCAATTAGCAATTAGATTATTATTAGATTATTATTATTATTAAAGCAACTCATTCCAGTTTCTAAAATAGAAATGATATCCCCACAACTTTCAGGTGAAAGTTTCGATTCATACTGGCTACATGAATTTGACATGAAGCTTAATGATGTAATTCCGGGAATCTCTACATTATCCTACTGTAAGTTTACATCTTAAAAGTTCAAACCATTAAGCGGAGGGATTCTCCAGTACATAAGGCTCCTATTGACGTCGGAATCAGTGTAGTCCTCCAAGGTGGAATGTGCCTATAAGAGATGAGAAAGATAGACAAAAGGGGACAGGTTCTGGACCTAGGTGTGATTCTGATGCCTAAGTCAGTATTCCAAAGTGCAAACATCCATAGAACTTATCTATTAGGAGAGTCGAATTCCGAGATAGAGGTGCATGGGGTAGTAAAAAGTAATTCGTGCAATGAAAGTAAGATGAAGTGAAATGAGTAAACTTGTAGGAGTTGCCCCCTATTATGGAGCGCAGGTGCGATCTGGGTAAGGCAAGGTTAGATTCCTCCTGTATAAGATCGAGCCGGTTAAGTTAAGATATCCAGTGGACTATATAAAGTAAGATCGCATAAGCTCCACAAGGTAAAATTCAGCGAGTTTCAAAAGGTAAGATTGGATTCTTACCAAACTCGGGCCATTGAAGATGTCGAAGTCGTCCCTTATGAGATATGTGGCTAGACAGTTGGAGTCTTGAATGAAACAGTTGTGGGAGTCTCTACACGATGCCATGTGGCATTTTCTGGTTGGTCGATAGTTTACGTATCCAACAATACCCGAGATTCTAGACTTAACCAGGGTGAGATTATTCCTAACACTCGGATCATCATGTGTTGCTTCTCTTATAAGCTCCACAAGGTAAAATTCAGCGAGTTTCAAAAGGTAAGATTGGATTCTTACCAAACTCGGGCCATTGAAGATGTCGAGTCGTCCCTTATGAGATATGTGGCTAGACAGTTGGAGTCTTGAATGAAACAGTTGCGGGAGTCTCTACACGATGCCATGTGGCATTTTCTGGTTGGTCGATAGTTTACGTATCCAACAATACCCGAGATTCTAGACTTAACCAGTGTGAGATTATTCGTAACACTCGTGATCATCATGTGTTGCTTCTCTTATAAGCTCCACAAGGTAAAATTCAGCGAGTTTCAAAAGGTAAGATTGGATTCTTACCAAACTCGGGCCATTGAAGATGTCGAAGTCGTCCCTTATGAGATATGTGGCTAGACAGTTGGAGTCTTGAATGAAACAGTTGCGGGAGTCTCTACACGATGCCATGTGGCATTTTCTGGTTGGTCGATAGTTTACGTATCCAACAATACCCGAGATTCTAGACTTAACCAGTGTGAGATTATTCGTAACACTCGTGATCATCATGTGTTGCTTCTCTTATAAGCTCCACAAGGTAAAATTCAGCGAGTTTCAAAAGGTAAGATTGGATTCTTACCAAACTCGGGCCATTGAAGATGTCGAAGTCGTCCCTTATGAGATATGTGGCTAGACAGGTTGGAGTCTTGAATGAAACAATTCTGGAGTCTCTACACGATGCCATGTGGCATTTTCTGGTTGGTCGATAGTTTACGTATCCAACAATACCCGAGATTCTAGACTTAACCAGTGTGAGATTATTCGTAACACTCGTGATCATCATGTGTTGCTTCTCTTATAAGCTCCACAAGGTAAAATTCAGCGAGTTTCAAAAGGTAAGATTGGATTCTTACCAAACTCGGGCCATTGAAGATGTCGAAGTCGTCCCTTATGAGATATGTGGCTAGACAGTTGGAGTCTTGAATGAAACGATTTTGCGGAGTCTCTACACGATGCCATGTGGCATTTTCACGGTTGGTCGATAGTTTACGTATCCAACAATACCCGAGATTCTAGACTTAACCAAGTGTGAGATTATTCTAACACTCCCGATCATCATGTGTTGCTTCCTTATAAGCTCCACAAGGTAAAATTCAGCGAGTTTCAAAAGGTAAGATTGGTTCTTCCAAACTCGGGCCATTGAAGATGTCGAGTCGTCCCTTATGAGATATGTGGCTAGACGGTTGGAGTCTTGAATGAAACAGTTGCGGGAGTCTCTACACGATGCCATGTGGCATTTTCTGGTTGGTCGATAGTTTACGTATCCAACAATACCCGAGATTCTAGACTTAACCAGTGTGAGATTATTCCTAACACTCCTGATCATCATGTGTTGCTTCTCTTTTGGATGACAGTACACATGGCATGTGGTTCCTCTTTTTGGTGACCTATATGTCTTTTTGGTGACCTATATGGTCCCTCTGGTGACCACAAGGAAAATTTAAAACTCTAACACCATGTAAGTTTTCATCTCAAAAATTCGAATGATTAAATAAAAAAACTTTGAAATATATAAAGGCATTCAAGATTTTATACTAAACCATTTTGAGATTATTCCACACCTACCTCCTACATGAATGAAGGCAAGTCATTCCTGGCTAATTGGAATCTCACTCATATAGGTTACTGGATATTTTGAGTCATCAACCTTTCCCCCATATGATAGCCACCTCACATTTTTGGAAATAACTCCGTTTGGATAAGGTTGGCCCACGCTATCAACGCAATTCAATCAGTTTAATCCTTCTCTTTATTGGGAATAGTCCCACAGTACATAACCGAAACAACTAGCGAGGGAAGCCTTCATACCTAAAGCTAATCTGTAGGGTTGCTTTCCTGAAACACTAGATTTTCTGGGATTGGGTTATCATGCTAGTAAGGTAACTCGGGTACTTAACCCAATCCAATATAACCTTTCCGAAACCAAACCTGGTTGGAGGTTTGAAAATGCTAGATCTAGCATCTTTCAGTGTCGTTTGGCATATTTTACATCCCATTGTATTGCTATGTTAGATGAGAACATTCTCTTGTGAGTAGACAAGGTGGGATTGAGAGGAGTGACAATCTGGAATGCTCCATTCAGAAACAGAAACCTTAAATTGTTCATTTTGACAAGTTTATGATATATTAACCAAAGGATGAGTGTAAAATAAGGACATCGGCATAAAATCCTTTTAGATTAACTTGTTTAGGATAGGGGATTTTCATACAACATTTAGGAGCCTTCCATAATCAATTTCATTTTGGTTTTGTTAAGCATCTAGATTCTTAGTTCATTCCTAGGAGAGCTAATCAAGTTGATCATTCACTAGCTCAGCAGGTTCTCACCATTTCAGGATTGGTGTGTTGGCTCGAATCCTCTCCTAGACAAGAGACGTGCCATAGTTGTGGGGGATCGTATTTTGATACTATTTTCGGCTGGGATGTTCTATTTTCTTATTTGTATGGGTATTTGTGCTGTCTATTTTATTCATTTATACTTCACGATTAGCGTAAATATTTTATTTTTTTTATATCGAACAATTACAAAATATATGTTTTATAGGAGATAATGGTTTTCTTATAACAAAATTTTCATATTTGGTTAGACATTGGTTTCTGTAATATTTGAATCCTTTGAAGAAAAAAAAAAAAAGTGTTCTAGAACAAATTTTACCAACCAGTAAACAGGTCAAAACAGTGTTCTCAGACTAGTTCTATAACATATTTGTCAGAAAGCCTTAAGACCAAAAGAATAACCAAAGAATACTATTTCATAACAAAAGTAGAAACAAGACCATCTCTTCCAGTTCAGTACAAGAACAGGTGAAAATGTCAACAAACGCAACCTAAAGGAACCCAATCATATCAATTACATGTGGGTGTGGATAGCATGAGCAATATCATTGGATAAAGTTTCCGATGACGCTGCTTGTTCCGGTGAGGCTAAAGTTCATCATTGACATAGCAAACTTCAGAGATAGACTTGAAGGAAAAGAGAAGTAGCAGAGTTCTTATAAATATGAAGTGTCTAATCCCTCTACGATTGAACTAATCCCTACTTATGGCCGCAGGAGTGATTGTGATTAAGAGAATTGTTTTTTAAGTATGACTTAGGTGGCACCCTTTCTGTAGTTGATGTATCATTGACATCGCTTTACCGTTCTCACTAACAAAATTAATCATGAATACCTTCATCAACACTAAACTGCTTATCTGTAGATAAACAAAGTAAACCAGATAAATGAAGGAAAAAGCATCCAATATAAAAATACACAAACACAATGTCTATTTTTATTTATTTTTAGTGGAATTGAATTTATTCATTAAATTATGATGTGCTCATATAATGTTTGAGATTTGGAAGTATGCATAATCTCTAGATAAACAAGTTAACAGGATAAATAAAAGAAGAAGCATTAATCAGGTTCAATATAATAAATAAAAAATCTCTAATAAATTATACAGTACCTATAAAATTTTTACTGTGAACCTAACAAATTATGTAAGAGGAAAGTGGAACTATAGTTGGTCCGTAAGCTCTCTCTATCTATCTATCTATCTATCCTTGCGTTAAGAGATTTGAATGTTGGCATCATACAACAATATTGAAGAAACTTATTGGAATATCCAGGAACAAATGAATACTGCTTCCTCTCCGTAGAATAGAGAAGAATGAAATACTGATATTCTACCAATTCTGGTGTCATCCTTTGGATCTACATTAAGAATGTATCATGATCCAATTTAACCATCACCATGAAATTTGCCCATAGCCCGGACATGTCATAAGTAGTTAAATTGAATGAGAATCTCATTCTTTTACTACCTTGCAATAACCATATTTCTACGGAATGAGAATGATAATCTATTAACGCAAACGATCCATCCACGATAATTAATAATCTTAATTGTCCCACAAATCTAGAGGAGGACAATTTTCAATGCTCCAAAATTTCTCACTATCAATGTCTAAGGCAAGTTAATGTATTTTTCAACATAAAATGGAGGTGTGCAAATGAGCCAATAGAGGGTTCCATCTAAAAACACCGGATTCGAACGTGAGTTAAACCTTCCATAGATATTGCAGAATGGCACTGGGAATTCTAATTTTCTCCATGAACTTTCACCCACTGTAATTATCTCAGAAAATGCTCTAACACCATGAAATCCCTGATTACCTTCCTAATAAACTCGGACTACTTTATATTTATTGTTTAATCTACCGAAGCCAAAACCAATAGAATAACATTGATTTAAAATAAGTTGTGATTTGGGCAACCACATACTTTCTCTTGTAATGGGATTTAAGAGACAGACGGGAGCGGCATCTTTCTCTGGAGCTATTCAAAGAAAACCATTGCTAGAACCCACAATTTCATGGCTCTGATCTAAGCATGATATTAGTTCAAAACCCATTAGTATCTCTCCGGTTTCCCAATCTCCGTCACCATTCAGCATGAATAGGCTACTAATCTTGACTGGCATGTTGACGAAAAATCCTCTTACTAAAGGTTTAATAAAAACATGAAAAAGACAGGGTAGTCGATGCCATGCTACCATCGATTCATCATCCGATTCATGCCCCAATAAGCTATACCAGTGCTTGCATATGCTCAAGAATCGTATTGCAGATACTACGGGAAGTCTACTGCAAATCTCAAAAATAATGCCATAAGCGAGGAGGAGATTCATCTTGGTATTACCTGCATCATGTCCATTAGACGTCCTTGTATTTGTCATCAGGGACATCTCCATATTTCAAACGACCCTTCTTCTTCTCGTCTGTTACTAATGATATCAAAACATTGAAAACTCAAAATAGAATTAAACCAGAGAACAGTAATACTGAATGTGGGAACTCAAACAGGGAAAGGCTTTAGATTAGGAATACCTGATTTTGTCTTCGAATACAAGTAGAGATCTAATACTAGTGGGTTCCTGACGTGGAGAGCTCTAATACTGGGGCTGGGGCAAGCAATCAGGTTCGGACGTTGGGTTGATGTTAGCTGCAACTTTTAATCTTACATCAGGCGTGGTTAGGGTTGGGCCTTAAATTTTGCTTTAAACCATTCAATTCCTAACTTTATCAATAATATCATCCACATCTTTTATTCTTAAATTGATAGATAGAAAAAGTAAAATCACTCAATTACCCTTTGGCACCTCGTCTGGTGCTTCAAATTCTTTTTATTCTCTGTCAAATCTTGTTTAAATTCCAACTCTGATTTGCGCCACCATTTCTAGTTCCAGTTTATTGTTCAATCACAGATTGAAACCTTAATCGATTTTAAGGTTTAAAGCCCTTAAACTCCTCATACTCGATATATTGAAACTTGGCCGTCAGAATCACATTAAGTCTATCTTACCCTCTTCCAAACCTTAATCGATTTAAGATTTAATCGGCTTTCATTGGTTTGAGCCTGAGATGAGTTTGGTTAGAACGAAAATAAAGTAGAAGAATGAAGAAATCGGATTTTAAAGAGACGCGTTCTTGCATGTTCTCCCATTGGGAAGAAACGGATTGATGACCGACTTTGGATATCATTATGTATTTTATTGTTTTTGGGGAAAATATTTGCCACATCCTTGTAAGTTTCTCTTAGTATAATCCATCCGTATAATATCCCTACTGCCTGGACATCCAAAGCTTGCAGAAATTTGAGGACCTTCGCAGTTCCCTTCGCCTCCTTCGATTGGATCTGAGATTTAATTTTTTTTTTTTTTTGTATTTCTATAAAAAAACTGTTTCCCCCTCGCTTCGCCGAGCTCTAAATGGTGTCATTGCTTTTCCAGCCATGAAAGATCACCAACTCTGCAATTTTTAATTTCCTGGTTCGGTGGATGTTTCATAAGCTTCGGGATTTTAGTGTTCTGTTTCTTGTGGGCACTGAACCATTTCACTACTCCGGTGACAAGTCATCAGTTACGGTGTAAGAGGCAGAGCACTCTGACCGTCCGATAAATCCTTTCAGAGGCTGAGCACTCTGGCCGTCCCAAAGCCCTAAGCTTTAACCTCCATCTCTGACTGTCGCTCAGACACCGATTTGAGAGGATGCATAGAGGATTGGCATAGACCTCTCCTCTTTCGGAGTTCTAAGTTCCCTCTCTGAGTAATAGTCATCCAAAAATAAGTATCGGTCAATCCAATAAAACGACTCGTCACCTAAAAAGTGTCATGTATTATCATATATATTACCACATATATATCATCCAACGGTTGGACTACATGTGAATGTGAAGTGGAGTATCGAAAATAATCCGATATTGCCAATGAAATTACAAGTTAAAACTTTTGAATTAAAAACTTGACACTTATAATCATTTTTTGAGCTTTGAAAAGGAGAAAGTGGGTGGAATTGGAAATGGAGGAAGAAATTTGATCAGACTCAAATTATATATGTAAGCATCCGTTACTTTAAAATAAGCATGGTGAAGGAGAAGGGAAGAATACAAAATTACAAATTTCAGTGTAGTTCAAGCTCCTTGAGGAGGAAGAAGAGGAGTGTGTTATATATAGTTTGATCAATACTTGTAACCCTTAACATACAAACTCTCGGAGGCCAAACCTCCACCGGAGCCACCGGTGTATTTGCCAAGGGTAGCTTCAGAGTTGGCCGTGCACCTGGCCAAGAATACCTCCTGAGCTTTGCCCACGTTCTCCTTCTTTCCAGCCCATGTCTTCAGGGTGCTCTGCTGCAGAGCTCTCCCAAAGGAAAAGGACAGAGACCATGGCTTTAGCACCTCCAACTTATTCATGGCGTTCAGATTCAGTGTTGCTTCCTCCTCACTCTGCCCTCCCGATAGGAACACAATTCCCGGCACCGCCGGTGGCACTGTGCGACGCAATGCTGTAACCGTGTACTCTGCAATTACCTCTGCGGCCACCTGTAGTTGTGGAAGTGAAGAAGAAATTTAATTGAGCTCAAATTGAAATATTAAGGGAAATTTACTGAGACACCTGACAATTAATTTACTATATTGAATTACCCTCTTTTAACAAAAATCATAAGGACTACAGTATAGATTGTATAGTCCATCTCTAGAAACGGATAAAATATTTTTAAAACAATACTATTCTTACTCAATGTAAAATTACATAAATATATCATCATAAATATACCATTGTTTATCTTTAGAATGAGACCTATAATAATATATTTATGTAATTTTACATTAAATAAAGATAGTATTATATTAAAAAAATCCTGACGTTTTTAACACTCAGGTGAATTATACTATAGTAAACCAATCGTCAAGTCAAACGGGTGTCTTGAATAAATTTCCCAAATATTAATGAAGCAAATGTAAACCCAAACCCAAATTATTTCCCCTAAAATGTACAAGAACGGGCAAACCTTGGGGCCGTCAGAGCCAGGAGTGACCATGTTGGGCTTGAGGAGGGTTCCTTCTAGAAGCACATGGTGATCGTTGAGTGCCTTGTAAACGGCTGCCAATACAGTCTCGGTGGCGGCGGCGCATTTCTTGATGTCGTGACCGCCGTCGGTAAGGATCTCTGGTTCCACGATGGGGACGAGCCCGTTCTCCTGGCAGATGATGGCATAACGGGCCAAACCCTGAGCATTCTGTTGGATAGACAGCTCGGATGGTTCAGTGGGTCCGATCTTAAGCACAGCACGCCACTTGGCAAAACGAGCACCGGCCTTGTAGTACTGCTGGCAACGGACGCCGAGGGAGTCGAAGCCCTGGGTGGTGGTCTCACCATTAGTGCCGGCGATATCGACAGTGCCCTTATCGACCTTGATACCTGGTATTACGTTGTTCTCCTGGAGAAGATCGACGAAGGGCTTGCCATCGGAGGTCTTCTGGTAAAGGGTTTCCTCAAAGAGAATGACGCCAGAGATGTAGGTTAGGGCGTTGGGAGAGGTGAAGAGGAGCTGTCGGAGAGCTTGCCTGTTGGATTCAATGTTCTCGACGTTGATGCTGGCCAAACGCTTGCCGATGGTTCCAGTGCTCTCGTCTGCTGCCAGAATACCCTTCCCTGGGGCTGCTATGTACTTGGCGTTCTTTATAAGCTCATCTGGTTTCACAATACCGTTAGTCACTTTTACCCTTTTCTGTTTATTGTCATTATCAAAACAATTCAACCCCTTTTATTTAGGCTCAGTTTAGTTGTAGAATTTTAAAAGATAAGACAATGAAATTTTTATGACTATAATATCCAATTCCTTTTACGGCATATGTATTCTACCCATATATATATATATATATATATATATATATATACACACATTAGTACATCTTTATAACTAATCATGTCAACTTAAAATTTTATTAACCAAAACACCGTCTGATTAACCAAGTGAATTCATTCGTAATTCTTAAAGTCTTATTTTATCAAAATTAACTTTTAAAGTCTAAGTAACTCATTAGGAATGGTATCTCTCAAGATTAGAAAAATCAATGACTATAAAAACACCATCGGTTGTTTTAAAAACTATTAGAAGTAAAAGGATAATTCAATAACATAAAGGTACTTTGGAATTTAAAATATATATATATGAATAAATTTCAGTTATCTCCCATAATAATTTTGAAACATCACCTACCATCCATACTTTTCAAAAAACAGCAATTACACCCAAGTACTGACGGAGGTGACGGAAATGAGTGACAGACCGTTTTAGCCTTTATGTTTTTAATTGAAATTTTTTAAAAACTAACAAAATTACTAAAATAACCCTTCTTTCTTCTTCTTGTTTTCCTGTCTCTTTCTTCTTCTTTTTTTTTTTCTGGTTTTCAAGAAAAAGAAAAGTTATGAAATTAGCATAGCATCATTTCAGATTAATGGCGATATTTGGGATTAAAATAGAGAAGTTAGGTTTTGATTCAAAATCTCAAGAACCCAGATGGAAAAATTGGTTTCTCCAATAAGGGTAACGATTACTAAGCGATTCAAAGGTGGGTCTTGATGGGTTCCATTCAAAAGCTTCAAGAATTGGGAATCTGGGTTAACAAGAACTGATCCTGAACTATCTTTGCAAGAATCCAAAATTGGGTTTTCAAGAGAAAGATATTTCAGGGAAGAATCTATTGTGTGCGCTAGAGAAGGATAGGTACAAGGGGAAGGAGGTAATTTCGGAGAATCCAAACGAAGAGGAAAGATTAGTGGAATGGGATTTTCTGCAACTAAATGGGGTTAGGGCAGCTGGGACAAAGCGAGAGCTCGATGAAGAAATTGAAAAAGTGAATTCTAGCAATCAGTGATGACACAGAGAGGAACCCATTCTCTGGGACGCTGCCGGCACGTCTGCTTCTTCTTCTTTGAACATCACTACCCGCACATAGAGCCTGGTTCACGGCTTTAGGATCTCAAAGCGCCAGAGCCTTGGGCTTAGACTTGGGTAGCACGACCGGTTCCTAGTTCTAGCTCATGGTTTGGAGGAGCAGTAGAAGGCCATGAAGAAGGTTGAAGATGACAAATCTAAGGGGAGGTTTTGTTTTGAAGAAAGAGGTAGCAGAGAACAAAAAGATTATTGGTCGTCTCACTTGCCGACGACTTTATCTATTGAGTTCCTTCTCGTCTCCTTCGCTCTATGGTGTGAGACGGTGGAGGTAGCGGTGGTGTGCGCGGGGTGGAGAGAGAGAGAGAGAGAGAGAGAGAGAGAGAGAGAGAGAGAGAGAGAGAGAAAAGAGAGAGAGAGGGGCGGTGAAGGAGGGTGGAAAGAGGTTGTGACGGGTAGCGAGAGAGAGACCATTTAGGGGTTTAGGGTCAATTAACTGAAGGAGGGTAAAAAGGTCTTTCAACTTATCTGTTAGGGTATTATTGTCTAATTAAAATTCATTTTTGGATGACATCAGCAACTAACGGAATTGGTTAAACAGAATGGATCTATTTGATTAACGGTGGTAAAGGTTTGGGTGGTAGCTGATGTTTTTTGAAAGGTGTGGGTGGTAGGTTATGTTTCGAAACTATTATGGGGGGTAGCTAAAATTTATTCATATATATATACATCAACAATTATCGTTCATTTCTTAATTCCTAATAGAGTGACTAAAGTATTATAAGTTTCACTTTATGGAAGAGGCCTATGTAAGTCAATAAATGGGAAATGTCAAAGGGAAATCGAAGTAATCTTCTCTTTTATTTTACTTTTCAAATGTAAAGAATTTGGATGCAAAATAAATATAGAATGATTGGGAATTAGTTACGTAAATATGTGATAGTATATGATATAATGATTACAAAAATTTCATTTTAAATTTTTATTTTTCTCCCCTTTAATTGTTCTTGCAACTAATCAAAGCTTTTGGGTTTTCCTTTTGGTTTCCGTAATGACACAATTATTGTGCAGTATGAATAGAAAGACCTTTTTCTTTTATGCATCAACTCATATTACAATGGTCAAAAATGAAAGAAATGAAACCTCATTAATCAAAATAAACGAAATATAGATAGAAGGTTGAATAGGGTTCCAGGATTTGTGATACCTGCGTACTTTCCGACGAAGGCCGACATGGCTCCTCCTGGCTATGGATGAGAGAGAGAGAGTGAGGGAGAGTGAGGCGAAAACTGAGAAAACCAACTCAAAGCAACAACCTTAATAAATAGATCCACGATAGATGAATTTATTTCATAAAAAATGAAAAAAGCGATAAGAGGAATATTCGAAAAGGATTCAAATGTAGTCAGTGACACGTGTCACAGGATAAGCCCTAGGAAGGGTTATCGTACTCGGATAGACCGACGAGTGATCACCTCTATGCCACCTGGCGGAAATCCACTTGTCTTTATATATATATATATATATATATATATATATATATATATATATATTTTTCATTCTCCCTTTACACTAAGAAAAATAAATTGAAGATCGAGACAGAAACACGTGTCAAAGGATTAGCCCATGAAGGGTTATCATACTCTGGATAGAGCGATGAGTGATCACCTCTCTGCCACCTGTCGCAAATCTACTAACCTTTTATTTACCTTCACAATAAGACATAAATATCGTGAGGCTTCATTCTCGTCGTCTTCGCGCGCGTTATCTTCCTTTTGTCTCCCTCCTGCAACTGTAACTGCAAGAAGCCAGGAGTCAGGAGTGACTACACAAAAAGATCTGGTTGGCGTAAACTATAAGTCTTATCTTTGGAACTTTCGACCTATCGGATTGATTCGTTCTTCTCTCTCTCTCTCTCTCCGACTGGTTACTACTTACCACTGGAGTTGCAAGTTGCCCTCTTCACCTCTCTCTCTTTCTCTCTCTCTCCCTCCCTCTCTCTCTCTCCGACTGGTTACTGCTTACCACTGGAGTTGCAAGTCGCCCTCTTCACCTCTCTCTCTCTCTCTCTCTCTCTCTCTCTACATATATTTATATTAGGAGAATGATTGACACATTTACTAAGCATCTTAGAATCTACTACGTTAGCAGAAGAATGGAAGTATAAAGAAGAGCAACCAAATCGCGTCCGAATCGGAGGATTGGCAGGGACCATTGGATAAATGATATTTGGTGGATAAATGACATTTGGTGTAATTCCAATCTAAAAATCAAATGCAAATGAAAGTGTATTGATGGTTTTCTACCCTGCTACACTGAACAAAAGTCGCCTGTCATCCCTGCAGTAGAGAGAGAAAAGGAGAAAGAGAAGAGAAAGATGGGGGACAAGCCCTCGTTGGTGAGCAACCAAATCCTCTCCTGCGGTCCTGCCGCCTGCCAAGGGCCGGATTTCAGCCGGCCCACCCCCTAATGTATTGGCAGGCGGCCAGACCGAACTCCGGTCCTTGGATCTGCGGCAGGAACCTCCTGCCGCAGGAGACGATTTGGATCCCGTTGGTGAAGGTGGAGGAGGGATCATCTCTCAGAGATTTGCAGAGGCCACCGCTGTCGCCTCCGGCGGGTTCGATGGTATGTGGGTTATGCTCGGAAGCTGTGAGAGATGAAGCGAACAGAGGGAAGAATCCATTTGGGGTAGATGAAGCTGTGAAGGCTCATATGTGTTTTTGTAGGAAGTTTAAGTCGAATGCTGTGGTCAGAGTTGCAGATGGGATGAGGCAGATGCTCAGAAGGAGATCAAGGGATTGTTCTTCCAGGTCGTCGTTTTCGTCGTCGTCTTCTTCTTCCAAGAAGTACATGAGATCTGCAAACACATCACAAGTAGGAGACGAATCTTCATTCTCCCTTAATTAGATAGAAGGTTTTAGAGGTTGAGGAAGGTAGATGAGGGTCCAACCTTGTCTGGGTCTTTTGGATTGGAATAAGTCTCACATCTTTTCATGTACAGAGTTTCATTTCAATGGAAAATTTGAACGGTTTTTTTGTTTTTCTTCTAATCTTGTGCAGAGTTTAATTTCAATGGCAGGCCACACTTTTGTAGAAACCGGAAGTCCAGCGTCCTCCTTTTCTCTCTCTTTCAGTTGCAGAGAAAACCGACCTTTCTTCTGTGAAGTAGGATAGAAAACCCCCCCCCAATCTTCAATCCCCAATTTGGACAGCAAAGAAGCGACGAGGTGAAGAAGGCTACCGATAAAGATGAGGAACCCGGTTTTCATCGGTGAATCTGGAATCTGTGGTGACCCGTGAGAGAGGTGTTGCAGGGGATTGAGTGAAAGAAGATGAAAATTTATTCCTGTTGCACGAACAGCAACAGTTCCGTCCACCCTCATTGGTTGTGATCATTAGATGAAAAGAGTGACAGGTGTCGTTCATCAAGCGGCCACTGCCACTCCAATGACCGTGTACGCATTAGAGAGGATTCGGACACAACCAAAATCATCTCCTACTGCCTGCCAAGGGTGGGATTTTAGTCGGCCCACCTCTCCATGTATTGATAGGCAAACAGACTGATCCCCAACCCCTTGGATCAGCCATAGGACCCTCGTGCAGCAGGAGAGGATTTGGATCCGAAGAACAACCAAATTGTCTCTTGCCGCCTGCCAAAGGCGGAATTTCAACCGACCCACCTCCCCATGTATTGAGAAAACCGATCTCCGTTTCTTGAATGATGAACTATATGGAAACAAAATTTCCTAAGACGTGCGAGAATTACAAGGGTGAAGGCTGGATTCAATCCAAAGACCTGGTCACAACATTCCAAAGTTCCTTATCACTGGATAAGCAACATCTTCTAAAGAACAACTAACCTCAACATTATAAGGACATTGGCCCACTGCTGATCATGGGAACAGAACCCATAACGATTAATCTTGCTGTAACAAAACTGTGAAACCTAGCTAACTCAGGCAACGATGGATGCAAGCAAATGGGAAAAAAAATTTTAAATTAACAAAAGGAAAGAAGAAGAAATTTATAATGTAAATGAACATATTTTCATTTAATCGCTTAGATTACAGATGTTTCATAACCAGGCGAATTTAACCAACGGGAGCTGAAGCTTATGAGAGAAATGCATGTAATCAAATATTACTTACTCTAGGGGGAGTATATCAAGAGTATTTTACATAGATGTACCCAGCAAAGTATACTGGAAATGCTTTTTTCCACGACACTACAGTATGATGTATGATTTATATTAAAGTTCAGGCCCATGCCCATGTAGTATATCCATAATATGAAATTTGCAACAAATATCCTTCGGTTTGAGTCTAAAGCCGGAAGGGGACGTAGATGCTCTTCATTCTTGGAATACCCTGGCTTCAATGTCACAGCCCAATACCTGTCCAATATATTTCAAAATAGGCCAACAGCAGGGGGTACGAGATTAGTGTGCATGCTGATATTGGTTGGTTACGAACATAATGCATGTACCATAGGAAGGTAACTCAAGGCTTGGATTAGTATGCACCTCTCCTTTGAGCTATACTGGGGCCACAACTTGCTGGTCATCATCATCGGTGCCAAAATATCGGTCTCCAAACTCTCCCATGCCAGGAATGACACGGAAATCTTCATTCAAACCAATTTCAATCTCAGATGTCACAATCTTTATTTTTGGGAAGCTTTTGCAGACTACATGCACTCCTTGAGGAGCCTGATAAGATTAAGAAAACTAATTATGCAAAAAAAAAAAAAAAAATTCAACTCAAGATGACACACCAGACACAGTAAAGATGGCCATGAACTTGAAAACGTATGCATTTTCTGAAGTAAATCCAATTCCAATTCCACCAGTAGCTTTTCAGAAAGGGGGGGAAAAAACCAATGCAACAACCTCAGAAAGGAAAGGGAAGGGAAGGAAAAGGTGTAACTATATTACTTACAGATATAAGATTCAGAAATATAATGTTGGATTCTGGCACACCCTTCCTTATAAGCAAAGAAATAGCTTGAACAGCTGAATTCCCTGGAAAATAGTAATATTGATAATTTTTTGAAGGAAATCAATGAAGCACAACCAGCTAAATAATTTATCGGTCACCATTTTATCAAAAAGACATATATATATATATATATATATATATATATATATATATATATATATATATATATATATATATATATATATATATAACTGATCCAAGATTCATCATCCTCAATTAACCACTCCATATTTATGCCTTTGTGAGTTGGTATGCCATCTGGGTCTGGACAGTAACGGAGTGGAAGAAATTGAGGATGCTGGAGTCAGATCCATATTTCTGCAAATATGAAATTTATAGCAACACACACCCAAACAAACAAAATATTATCATAAGAAATTAAAATTATACATTTTAATAACTGACAAACCTGTGCCAAGAATAGGATCCAAAAGTAACACATGCCTATCTGAAATATCACTCGGCAGTTTTTCGTAGATTAACTGGAGAACATTTCAAATATCAGAAAAGCAGGTGGAAAAAAAATGAAAGTGAAGAACAAAAAAGAAAATTCCAGGAGCTCCACGCAGACCTGCTGCCCATTGTCACCTTCCCTGTGAATAAGAATCTTCCCAATCTTGATGCCTTTGCAGCATGCTCGCAGAGCATTCTCCATACTTTCCCCACTATATTCAGTTAGACATGACAGATAGTCAACAAAAACACCCTCAGACAACTTAAACAGACCATTCAAGTTTGGAGTACAAAAACAGAAAATTCTGGATCATTTACATAAGTTTGCTCTTCTAAGACACTCTTCCCATTCATTAGGTATAGATAAATCATCTGTTAGGCAGAAACCAAAGAGGGATACGTAGAAGCTACTGAGGTTTGAAACAACCTGAGATATTAACCATAAAGAAGTTTCAAAGAGAAAATTAAATTGCAGGTGAGAACAAGAAATCAAGCAAGTGAGAGACCTTTTAGGAAGGGGGGGGTTTAGGGGATTGGAGGCAAGAACCAGCAGCTTGGGTGATGTGATGGACAAAGTATGAGAAGGTAAGGCAACAAGAATTAAGATTATCTCCATCTAATGAAAAGGAAATATATATTTTAAAGAAGGGAAAAATACTGTTTCCCTCCTGTGGTTTGCCTCAAGGACAAATGCACCCTAACTTTTCGAACAAGTACAAATACCTCCCATACAAGGACTATTAAAATACAAATAAGTCCACGGAATATTCCATTAGATGTTGACGGTAAGAGGCCGATATTTTTGTAATGACCAAAATAACTCCCTACAAGGGTGAAGTACCTGATTTACCCTGACTGAAAAAGGGGTTCTAATTCGGGCTGCAACCCTGTTTCTACTAAAACCCCAAGTTCCCAATCCATCTGTTTCACTGACGGCGCCAAATGGGTCGACCCAGATCTAGGCCACTCCTTCGAGGTGGTTCAGCAGCAGGTCGTTGGCTCCGGCCACATCCCTTCCATGACCACTCTCTTCTATAGCAGCAAGTGAAGCGTGAGATATTGGTTATGAAGATGGTGAAGCACCCGAACATCGTGGAGTTCTATGAGGTGATGGCAAGCAAATCGAAAATCTACTTCGCCACGGAGCTCGTCAAGGGCGGCGAGCTCTTCTCCAAGGTCGGCAAAGGTCGATTGAAAGAAGACGTCGCCAGAGCTTACTTCCAGCAGCTCATCTCCGCCACCGCAGGAGTTTATCACCGCGATCTGAAGCCTGAAAATCTCCTCCTGGACGATGAAGGCAACCTCAAGGTCACCAATTTTGGTCTCAGTGCCTTCTCTGAGCATATGAAACAAGATGGGCTGTTACACACTACTTGTGGAACCCCTGCTTGTCACTCCGGAGGTGATCGAAAAGAATGGTTACGATGGAGTGGCCATGCACAAGAAGATCTACAAAGGAGACTTCAAGTGTCCGCCTTGAATCTCTACTGAAGCTCGCCGCCTTGTCACCAAGCTGCTTGACCCGAATCCCAGTACTTATATCACCATCGCCAAGGTCATGGAGATGCCCTGGTTCAAGAAATTGTTGCTGAAAACAGTACGAATGAAGGAGGAGATGGAATTCGAAAATTTCGATAGAGAGGACGAATGGGAAGCTTGTGATTGCGGCGGATATCATCGCGGTGGCGCCATCTTTTGTGGTGGTGGAAATTAAGAAGGATATTGGAGATACGCTTGAGTACAACCAGTTCTGCCGTAAGGAGTTCAGACCGGCGTTGAAGGACATCATTTGGACTCCCCCGGAAGATAATTCAACGCCTGTTTAGAAAAACCAGAGCCAAATTGGATTCGAAGATCATTCTTGCAGATGACAGTATACAGACCATTGATTTTGGGATTTATTTCCAGTATATTCCCCCCACTCTTTTTGTCAGGAATTTATGGAAATCCAAATCAGTTTGATTTGAAGTTCAAGAGGCACGCCAGAGAAGGGAATTTGCCTAGCTTGACAGTGATCGAGCCAAGGTACTACGATATTAAAGGGTCACCTGCAAATGATGATCACCCTTCTCACGATGTTGCCATTGGGCAGAAGCTCGTGAAGGAGGTATGAGGCTTTGAGATTGACCCCTTTGACGTCGACCAAAAAGATGGAGAGGAACCGCCTTCGACGTCAACCAAAATGCTTGAAAGGGGGGATGGTTTTTGCAATGGTTCCTGTCGCGGTGAATGAGAATGAAAAGGAAGACAGAGGAGATGGAACTAATTTTAAGGTTGAAAAATTTTCATGTAACCCCCAGAAAGGATGTCAAATTCTATCTACTATCCAATGGTTTTCAGAAACTCTAACCGGCCCCATTTAACTGACAGACTTGACTGAACATGTGAGTAGACATTCCTACCCTTTCTATTGAAACTTTAAAACATTAAAATGAGATAAAGTTACTAATTTGCCCCTTCTCTATTGCAATTTGATTCAATGGCAACATCACGAATATCGGAACTCCCTTGCCTTTCCCTTTCACCACCTGCGTGTTTCCTCCTTCCGTATACTGAAATTCACTCACCTCCCCCTCCACCGCAACCGACTGCGGTGCCAACAGCGCCTGGCATGCCATTGACATAGGGCTTAACAGCGATGAGACCTGCATGGGCTCAGAGGACTTACAGGCTGTAAGATAGCGTCGGTCTCCGTACCTTGCGTCTTGATCCTGCATCGAAAACCGCTCCTTGAATCGCCATGACTACAACAATAGTTGCTACAAGCAACATAACTTTCAATCTTCCCAATCCCGACCTCTCTCTGTTCTTCATTCTTCTGCTTCTTCTTCCTCTTTTACCAAAACCTAATCACAATCAGCTCTCACAAATTTAATCTCCCCTCTCTGCTTCTTACAAGTCGATTCTAGGAACTTGGGACTAAGTTAAATAAGTTATCAGAATCAAGTCCGCCACCGCCCGATAAAACAACGGAAGGAAAAACAGATTTTCCTCCGTCGTTCTTCGGAGGAGAAAGGAAAAGCTTGTAGAGAGAGAGAGAGAGTTGTAGAGCAAAATGAGAAAGGAAGAAGAAGAAGATACGACAGAAAGGAAATGAGGCTGAAAAAGCCCTAAAATGACTCCAAATAAATAAGTGGTGTATATTTTCAGATTTATTTGGGAGATCACCCAATTTTCTCCCATCTGAATTTGCAAAGACCTGCATCGAAACCTCTCTCGCGTAATCGACTCACAAACAAATACTTGGTAGGCTCCCTCGGAAGCCCTCTAAGTCGTCTGAAAATCGTGATTTAGGTAGATCCTTTGGTTCTTCTTCAAATTCTTCTGCCAGTTCAACAAGCAACAATCTAGTAAATTGCCGGTTTTTGAACCCAGACCATGCATCTCTTCAACCTCTAATTCTGCTTCAAATTCTGGGGTCAATCACGGGGATAAGTCTTCACTAGTCATAAACTCAAAGCTAAATGGAAATTCTGCAACTTCTTCCTATGAGGCATTGCCTAGTTTTAGGGATGTTCCGAGCTCTGAGAAGCAGAACTTGTTTATCAAATAGCTGATAGGGGGCTTCCGATCGTCGCCCCAAAATATCTAATGGCTTCCTTGCTACCTCATCTGAAAAGAAAGCACAGAGCGTGCGGATTTCTTCTCCTTTCTACAGAGCAACGGCATCCATCGTTAGCAAAGCCAGTTGACTGTAGTTGTCGCCAAAAATATCTAATGGCCTCCCTGTTGGTTGACTGTAGTCGTCGCCGAATGAAAACGGCAGCACACTGTAGTCGACGAACAAGGATTTCACCGTTGCAACTTGTCGGGGAAGAAAGGTATCAAAAGAGAGATTTTATTTTTACTTTTACTGTAAAAGATGAAAAATTGGTAAGTAAAGGTGTTTTTTTACTTTGGGGGGCATTATGGTCTTTTACTTTTAGAATAAGGGCAATATTGTCCTAATATTTGCAACTAAAGGAACTCTACTAACGGGTGGGGTCTGTTTGATTAACGGTGAAAAAATTTTGGGTGGCAGATGAGACATTTGGAAAACTTTTGGGTGGTAGATGAGACTTTTGAAATTATTGAGGGTTAGATCGAATTTGACATAGTTTTTGGGGGTTAGATGAAAATTTTTCTTTAAGTTTTATAAGGTTATCTTAGTCTTTTAATAATAGAATCGGTTTTAATGAAAGAAAACGTTCAGGGGTAGCAAGATCCATAGAAATGTTAAGTTTAACAACCACTAAAAAATGGGATGGTTGTACTTGTTCGAAAAGTTAGGGGGCATTTGTCCTTAAGGCAAACCGCAGGGGGTGAAACAGTATTTTTCCCTTTAATAATAAACATGTAATTTGCTTAGGGTTTTTGAGTGATGTGATCTTGCAATCAGATTCAACTACTAAGGGCCAATTTCCCTTTATAGCTGGTTTGATTGCTAAGTGAAGCCCAGCTCCCAGAAATATGATAGAATGCACTCTACTAAACATAGTCCCAACTAATTGGGTTCAGAAACAACCTATTTCACCATTCCACTTCATCAAAAACCATATTTTCTAAGCCCCTTCCATAAGGTTGAAAGACGAAATTTTCAGGATCATGCATTAGTGGTTTGGTTAAATTTATAGTGCCACCTCTCCCAACGTCACACATCACTCCTCTGCTTAGGCCCAGAACCAGTAGCACAGGGCAACCAGAATTATAATTTTAGAAATGGGAAGGGAAATTGATTGTCAAACCATCATCCCATGTATATTTTTTCAGATCATACATGGTTAAACAGACCATCCAGTCCAAAGGGTTAAAGGTCTAGTTATTGGTCAAAACATTTAGGGGTCAAAAACCATTACCTGCTCAAAGGATCCAGTTTGAATGGTCCAGGCAAGATGGTCAGACTGCCACACAGTAGCACCATAACTATTTTATAATCATATATAAATCAAATATTATCAACTATTATTTGGTTTAGAGTGTTTAAAACATAAAGTCAAACCTCCAAGCACTGGGCCAAACAGTTCAATCATAAACCTCCACAAAAAATGATCTCAAGGATAAATGATATGCATATCACGCTTTTGCCAACAGAGGAAATCAAAAGTAACAAATCTATGAATACCATCAGATATAACTGAACATTAAAACTGGAAAGAAGAAAAAAATTGCACCTTTTAATTACCGAGACACCACATAACCTTTTACAGAAATCAACCCCAGTATAAACTGATCCTGCATTTATAGAAAAGAAACAAATTTGCAAACATAAGAAACCATAATCAACGACTTATTTTATTAGGGGACAAGAATTTTCGGAAAAAGCCAAGCCACAACAGAACTAACTCTAGATTAAATGTCTGCAAATCAAATCGTTGATATAGGAGTATCCCAATGTGCTCTAAAGAAGATATTACAAAAAAAACACATAAACATTTTCTTATTTTTTTATTTTTTATTTTTGGTGCAAAACAAAAAACACATAAATATGGCATACTATAACTTTTGAGACTAATAATACCATTTCAGATGCATAGAATAATAATAGCTTACCAGTTGGAGTGATCACCTGCTTTTCTGTAAAAGGAAGATGCCCAAGGCCATGTTCAACAACCTCTCAATGGAAAAAACTACTAGGTCAGCAAACATATTCAAGAACGAAACCTTATAAACTACGAAGACAACAAAGTTATAAAACAAATTGATTGTTATTACAGTAAAGATGACATACCAAACAAATCAACCGATCAGCATAGAACACAAAGTCATGCTTTGTTGTTTTAGCATCACGTATAAGTGTATGCATACCACGTATCTGTGCAAAGCTGGTTCAAATTAATGGAGCTTACAAGAAACACAATAAGATAGAAATGAGACCTTGAAGATCAATAAACTGTGGATTGGCACTAAAAGTCACACACACACCCACACACAAAACTAGGTAGATAAATAGAAACACAATCTGTACCTGAAAAGTTGACTGGATGACATAAAGATTTGGGTATATTTTACAGAGGTCATGTTGACGAAGTTTCGTCCGAAGATGTTGCACAATCAAATCAATGGCCGCAGGATTATCTCCTCCACGGGGAATGATAATATCCGCATACTTCTTAGTTGGAAGAATAAAGTCATCATAAGCAGGTTTCACAAACTTCGAGTACTGCAAAAGAAATTAAAATACGATTAACTAATGTAATAAAACTAGAAATTTGAAAGACTTCCAGTCTTCCAGCATAAATTAGCTAAAATAGACACGCATTTTCAAATATTAATTAAGTTTGGAACGCTTTGAAATAGCATTCCTGATGTAGATATAATCCTCAAAAACACTATCCAGCAGATAGAAAGTTAGTCAACTCAATCTACTGTTCTATAAAAAATAAATTTCAAAACAAATTCCATTGAGAAATCCATGCACAAAACAGCAAATGGGAACTTAACTTGGTCAAGTACTGTGCTGATATCCCTGCCCTTTTCAACAGTATCACGTCTTATCCTCCTCGCCAAGCGTACATCAGCATCTGCACTGAAAAAATTCCATCGTGAATGGAAGAAGAACTTAAGACAGGAAGACAGTGGACCAACATAAAATGGAATATATAGTTCGAATATAATTTGAAACAAAACAAAATTTTGAAAGAATTTGAGCAAATAATCAGGCAAAGTTTGCAATACAGCATGAAAAATATATAACGCAGACATGACAGAAACACAAAATTTGCAGATAGTTTAGGTAAGAAGAACCCTGATGTACTGAAAACCTTCAACAATATAAGCAGACAATTCAGTAAAATTAACAGATGGAAGTAAAAGGAAAGTCAATGCATATCATCATTTTCTGCCACATCTCATATTTGTATTTGTATAATATCTGTATGTCCACATATATGGCCTACAAAAGCTTCACAATTCTTTTCCCTAAATTCTGTAGCTGTGCAAATGACATTTTCCTCCCTCCTGCCTCCCCCCTTTGGTTTTTAATATAAAATAGAACATAGACAACATACTCTTTGATAGTGAACAGGGTTGAATGCGTAATTTTTGTGTGTTTCTTCAACATGATTTGGAAAAAATATGGCCAATATAGAATGCAATGCTGAACAAGATTCATGTAGCTAACCCAAACATTGGGGATGATTGGACAAGGCAAAGTGGAGTTGAGTAGGCAGACTTAGTGTAATATGCTTGCAACTTTATATACAGATGTATAGCTTAACAGTGCCAAGATGCCTAGCACATCCCTAAGAAGACTAGTTTGGTTACACATTAATTTCTTCAATAACTTGTAAAACTTTCCATGAAGTGTCATTAGTGTTGAAGACATTTCAAATTATAGTAGTGTACTACAGCTAGAATTTCATTCAAATTATAACTTGAGGTCTGGAACTTCAGTATAAGAAGAAACAAGAAAGAAGCTAAGCTTCTAAAAAAAGTTTGACAATTTCTGTCAAAAACTAAGGAGGGGTCAATTACTTGGGAAGCTGGAAAACCCCATCTAACTTAAGAGAAATGATCCAAAATCCTCTAGACAAGTTCAATTAACATCCAGTGATCCTAATTTGTACACATTACAGAATATATTCATGTTACTCACACTTCAATCAGCCAAAATAGCAATAAGATCTAAAACCCCACCACCACCACCACTATATATGCATCATGAATATCATACTAGAAGTCTAGGACAACAAAATAATGTATGTTATTTCACAAAATCCAAACGAGTCAGTTGTAATATCTTGTATAAGATCTAAAGTAAAAAAGTGTAACTTGTGCCCCAATCAATGAGGTCAACATAGCAATATGAGAATATTAATGGAATCCATATACTTCAAAGGGAAGAAGCAAAAGAACCTGTATCAACAAACAACTTCATTTTCATCAATTCTCGGACACGTATGTCATGAAAAAGCAGTATCCCTTCCATAATTATCACATCAGAAGGATTGACCTGCAGTAGATTTTATAAACAATGAAAAGGGCCAACAAAAACAGAAACGGAACAGGTAATGTAAACCTGATTCCTGAAACCAGTATATGCCCTCCTTGGGGAGTTTCACAAAAGTTCATTAAGATATAATTTCAAAAATCACAGGCACATCAAATGGGATATATACCAAATCAAAACCCAAGACTAACAGGTTTTAAAAGCAACTATAAATTAATCTGAGAAAATAATATTCAGTAAAACCAAAGCTGCTCATCAATATAAGAAAGAATACGGAAAGGCAAGAGAACACATGTAAAACAAGTGACAAGTTAGTCAATATTTTCAAATAATGACAAGGTTATGAGATATTCTTTCAGTACTGTTGAAGTTCCAATTTCTAGAAAAGTGGAAGGCAGAAATCCAAATTTCAATGCTGATTCACTAAATTGTTTTCACAGACCCTGCATAGTTAATATACAGAAAATGAATGCATTATTATTTACTGAAACTAACAAAGCTTACCAATTGAAGCAACATCAGAAAGGAAGCAACTGAAGCCCAGTAAAGATTTCTCTTACTCAAGTCCTCAACTTCATTAATTCATTCCCTCTTCTATCCATATATTAACACTAAAAACCACTACATGAAAGGATGATATATATCTATTGAGAACTGTCAAACTCTGACAATCGATGGATTCTTGGGCGACAATTCTAGACTTCTTTTCCTTATTTTTCCTTGTTTGTTTGGCAATAAATGAATATATTGCAGTATTTATACTCCTCCATCTCTTATAGAAAACCTTAGGTATCTTCGTAAGACATCCCAATGTTTAATATAAAATATTATTGTTGATATTATTGTTGGACCAGTCCCCAAACCCATGTTTTAAAGCTTGCTGAGTAAGATCCCCAACATGAGTTGACTCGAACCCAATTTCAGTTTCCATGCCAAAAAAAAAAAAAAAAAAAAAAAAAAAAAAAAGAGGAAAAAGAAACATAATTACAAAAACTATGTAGCAAGCCTAGCTATACAATTTCTCAATTACATCGAAGCCTTCTATTTATTACAATACAAGACCAAAAACACACAATGACAAAGACTCTCGAAATCCACAGTGCTTCTCTATCAGTCATGACCCTCCCCCCCATATATATATATATATATATATATATATATATATATATATATATATATATATATATATATATATATATATATATATATATATATATATTATCTTTGCAATATTTTCCCTAGATGTAACAATTCAGGGGTGAAAAAAGGAAACAGCTGAAGACCAAAGAAATACTTCTCAGCTCTGCAAAAGCCACCTCATCTTCCAATATGTCTATATATTTGTTGAACACAATTGCCCACTGAGAGGGAGATGAATCAATGGCTGAAAAAATTCAAATCCTCTAAATCACTGAAGATGTGGCCTTTTACTGCTCAAAGCTTGACTGGTCTTTCAACTGCTGTGATGGCTTCTCAAATTCTTAGGCTCACTACCACACAAAACAACCATTCACATACAAGCACATACCTCGCAATCACATGTACTCACAATCATGCGACCAAGTCTACCAGGCATGTTCAATCACACATCCTCCAGTCACATACACAATCACATAAAGCAGTAAAAGAAGTAAAGCACGAGACAAGAGATACATGATTCGACAGTGTTCCAAAGCACAAGACAAGAGATACGTGATTCGACAGTATTCCTACTCCACGGAGTAAATGGTTACTGAGCTACAACCCAAATATGACCTTCAGGTATAATGCACAATACACAGATTCGGCAGCACCTACTGCGGGGAACACCAATCCTCAAATTCAGAAGCACCCACTACCGGGAGCACCAACACCCAAATTCTTCCTCACCTACGGAAAGGAGCACCAATCCCTATGCTCAAACTGCACATATGGTGAGCTCACAATGTCACTAAAATGGCATACAAATGCCTACAATTTAGTGGCATACAAATGCCAACAATAAAACCCAACTAAAATGGCATACAATGGAGATACACCCAAACCCAACAATCCCAAACAAATGAGGACTTTGGTAAGCAAATAACATTGTAAAGTACCTCTGGAAATGTCAAAGATTGAACGTCTTCAATCAAAAAAGCACTCCTCCACTCTTCTTTCCTCTTTCTTCTTCTCCTTCTTTTTCTTCCCCTCTACTTCTTGCTCTTCTTCTCTTTTCTTTATTCTCTTTCTTTCTCTTTTTCTTCTCTCCTCTCTCTCTTGGGGTTCACTTTAGGCTCATAAAGAATACTCCAAAACGTGCAACACAACCCCCTTTAAACCCTTCAAAATATTCCAATCGAATAGTATAAAACTGGGCATTTTTCGCGGCACCGGCTGCCCCAATAAGTCAACCAGCACATTTACCGATCTTGATAGGAAACATTCGGGAATCAGTTGTTGTACTGTACCGATCAACCACTTCATCAACCTCTCTTGATCGCTGGAAGCACCGGTCGACAGCTGGCAGCCTCTATAGATTGACCGCCAGAGCCTCCACAGGTCGACCGCTGCATCAACCGCCTTACTTATTTGAGGCCATATGCATCTGATTACGGCTCTGTTTTCTTCTACACTTCTTCCTTGCTGAACATCTCCACATCTTGTGTTACTTGGTCCAAGAGATGCCAAGTAAGGTGTTGACAACAATACCAACAAATGCTCAACAATATTCACAAATTAACCATTGATTTCCTTTTGGAATCTAAGCCCTTTATTTATTAATCCCATCCCCCCCACCAAAAAACAAAAAAAAAAGTACATACTCCAATACTCCTAATTAACACATCAGAAGTACAGCAATCCTACCCTTCTTGTTGGTAATACATTGTTTTTGTAACTCTTGAAGTCATAATTGGGAATATCAACTGCTTGGCCATGCTTCAACTTCTCCATGACACACAGTAATTCCTCGGTGTCAAAGGCATCTAACATGAGAAAAGGAATACTGTGAGAAAAATAACAAAATCAACATGAAATATGTGCAAATAAACGTCCATGATTGTTTATTTCAGATGCTTTTGCACTAAAAACCTCAAGAGAAACAAGCCTATGCCCTGGTAATGAATATGATGAACAAATATGGTAAATCAAGATATTTGTATAATCAATATACATTTAAAAAGAATGAACAGGAGAAAAGGTAAACGTATGCATATTATATTCACTGCAGTAAGTCCATCATAAATTGAAGTACCTAGTCCTGATAAGTATTGTTAGCTCAGAAGAAAACAATCTCGTGGGGTCTCACAGATAAGGGATACATAGAGGCAAATCAAATGTCAGGAAATGGAAACCTGGTGGAGAAGTTTAATAGGCAATGGTTTATACATGCAGGAACATCCACAAATGAAAAGCAATGGTTCAAGGTTGGCAATAACACATAAACAGTGAACTTATGCTTTACATAGAATTCACATAAGCAGAAACCACTATGTGTTAGAAAATAATTTTCTATATTTTTACAAAGAGGAAATTTTTTATACCAGTTGTTTTCCGAACATAAGACGAAGAAGATCATTACCAGGATGGTCAAAGTTGTATTCATGAACTCGTGTCAGCTCCTCTTCAGTCAAATTGTGATAAAAAGAATCCTGCAACATCATCCCTTAAGAACTTAAGAAACTTATTTTTCCAGTAACTTTGGAGCCAACAAGAAACTCAAAGAAAGTCGGGCTACGGTCTAAAATTGAAATAGCTAAACAAGAACCACACTCTAGCTTTATTTTGGTGGAGTGGAACTTAACACTGGGCCCCCATTGAAATTAATCCAAATCTTTTAACAGCACAAGAATCTTCGAACAATTTTTTTCCTGTTTTCAGATTTTTTGTATTAATTCCATGCAACTATTAAAAAGTCGAAATTTGGAAGCCGAACGTGATTTATGGCTTGATGCAACAAAAGACCATGTTCCTATTAACAAAGAAACAGCCAACAAAATGGAGCCACATCTTTTTCAACCAATGCTTCCAAGATTTTGGAGCTGGATGCAAACGTGAATCTTGTTAGGATATGCTAATTCCTGTTGTTAATTAAGACGGCTTGACGCAGAACAGTAGAGGGCAGCAACCTAATGAGGAATCAAGCCTCAAATAATTTGTGCCTCTTCTTTTTTTCTGTCTTTCTCATCTGTCTCAGTGGATCACTTTTACCCATAGAATTAATAGAATTAAAAGCCTCTCGGAACAGAAAAAACCTGGTTAACAAGCACAACACGCTGGTCATGAAGCTGCTCAATAATCATATCACAGACAGTAGCCTTCCCTGATGCGGCACCCCCAGCAACTCCTGTAAATCAAGTGTCAGATCAGCAAGAAATTAAACAATTTCCATGTCCAAATAATATCGATCTTCCACCATTAATTGAAATAGAAGGGAGAAAGCAAATATTCAAGAATCGCAACAATCATGTAATGTTACACCAGCTCCCAGATATTGACATAGATTTATTACAATCTCCAACTTTTTTAATAGAGGACAAGAAAGCTTCACCAAGAAAAAAAGAGAAAGATACAAAGAAGAAAATAAAAGCCATACAAATGAGGGCAAGCAATAAATCAAGCAAGGGGAAGGAGGGAAAGGCTTGGAAAATATTCACATAATAGCATAGGGAAACCCACAACACATGGTCCTGCCTCACAGTCCCTTCCTTGACCAAAGGTTCCATCAATTCCAGAAACTAGACTGCAATTTATATTGCCAAAGAATCCAAAACTCCATAAACCAATGTTTTTAAAAAATAAACCGGGCATCAGATTGCTCAGGCAAACTGCTCGGCAGTCCTAAAGGGTCCAACTGTCCAGTCTGATACTCTGCATAATAGAGATGGAATATTCCGGTTTTTTAGTGGATCATTCAATGAAAGGTCCATGGCCCAATGGTCCTTCAAAACATTGAACTAGACCATTGAGAAAACATCTTTAGAATGACTTATTTCAGACTTCACAACAATATTGTATGGTGATCAAATGTTAGTGCGTTTTTTAGAATGTGCTAGATAGTCACTCCGCTGAACTCAACACAAATCTAAGTCAAAGAGTGGCCATAGTTATTCTCAAAAAGTACAAAAGGGCCTATAAAGAAAGAATAACTAGAACAAGACACTTATTTTCTCTTTTCATTTTTTTTTTTTTTTAGGGGTTTTTTTTTTTTTTTTTTTTTTTTTGGGGTAAGCAAACCTTCTACTAGAGGGAAGAGAACTTCCCAACAGTTATGAGAAACCACTTGACAATGCCACTTATTTTACTCTTCTCAAGGTGGAGATTGTACAAGTAAATGTTTTTGTTCGATGGATTTTGTTCATTGCAAAAAAGCTAAACCTAACTGACTGTTTTCAAAAACTTCATAGAAAATATCATAATCTCATTACTGCTATGTGAAAGTCTTCTTCCAAGGACTTTATGCATCTTACATATCAATTCCACATCCTCATGAGTCATGACACTGCATTTTTATCCCAGTGCAGATCTTCCATTTTTCTAGGATTAAATGAGTTAAATATCAGCTTTATATCTCACTGTCAAAAGTGAAACAATTATAATTGAAGCCAGTAAGGACAGTTTCTACACTGGGTGAATTCACATGCCAAACCAAACAACAAATTTTTTTTTTTAATTCTAATATTTACCAATTATAAAAGGTTGCTTATGCACAGATCCAGTTTCTGATGCTGTCAGTTGTGCCACCTCTGAATTTCTTGGCTCTATTCCATCTAAGTGAAATCCAGAAAAATGAACCCCAGATGAAGCTTCAAGTAATTCTACAACAGATCTAGAATCCATATCTGATATCCTAGAACAATTAAAAAAAAAATGTCAGGGCCTTAAAGAAAAGCTTATCAACTGCTGATGATTATTGCAGACATAACTGTTACACAAGAACCATACCAAGCTACCTGCTAGTCTGGTACAAAGACACAAAAAGCACATTGAAATAAAACCCTTTAGCAGCAATCAATGACATCAAGAATTACTCCGGGATGGGGTGCAATCGAGGAAATCCCTTTTCTGTTGGTTTTTGTTTTCAGTCAGAAAATCCCACATAATTGGACAGTAAATCTAAATTTTACTCAAATAAATATGGCATTTTTTTTCTTTCTTTGTTTCTGAAGAAGTTAAAGATCAAGCGTTTCATATGAAATATATAATTGAAAAGTTTGTAACTCTTTTGCTGATTTAAGTTCATTGCTGCTGTTTGCGCTTATGCTTTGACCTTATTCAAAATCATTCCCTAGATAGATACACTACATTACTAACCGAGTAAGATTAATGAATGCGATATTATTAAACCAGTTAGATTGATGAACGAGTTATTATTAACCCAGTTAGATTGATGAACGAGTTAAGACTGATAGAGTGTCCACTAGAAGCATCATGCAACATCTGCACCTAGTTGCTGTGAGAAGTAAGCAAGGTTCCTGCACAATGGATGGATAAATAACTAAGAAGGATAAAATGAAAATTGAGTACATCCAAGGGAACTTCGAGTAGCATTACTTGATGAGCGGATGAGGAAAAGTAGATTGAGGTGGCGTAACCAGGTATGAGAACAGGGAAAGAACGAAATAGTGAGATACGAAGCAAGTTTGTTATAAAATGACATGGAACGAAAAGAAATTAGGTTGCCAAGATGATTAGAGGCATTGAGTGCTTAGGAGTTTAAAGCAGAAAAGACCGCAATAAGCAAGCAGTTGGAACAAGTCATCCAGTTTACACAAGGTCTGACCCCAAAAGAAATTATTCAAATCCTATTAACCTCTTCTTCTTAAGCCTCCAAGTTTTGAAGAACACCAACCCAACATGACTGAAACGAATATCATTAGCTCCAGCAGAAAATTATCATAAAATAGATAATTGATTCACTATTAAATACCTGTAACACTGGTGAACTCAAGACTACGACTTTCAGCAACTGCAATATAATCGTTCACACATTCATGATATGAGCTTAAAAAAGTAAAGTTCGATATGAACTGAGTGAATCATATTGACAAATCAAGTTAGTGAATCAATTCTAATATGGAAATCAAGCGAAGACGTCATTCCGGCGTACCCCAAATGTTCAGCGAGGTGCTCAAATGGAGCATAAAACAAGGTACAAGTATAAATCAACAGGTCTGTATATCCTACGTAATGAGATCAACAACCAACAGATGATTGAACTGTAGAGCAGATTAATCAGAGACAAGCAAACGCAGACTGCTGAAGATACCTACTGAAATCGAATATCGGAGATTCCGCACAGCCAGAGTTTGGTAACTGAGACGGTTTGAGGATTATGCATTTACGAATACAGAGAGGGAAAAAGGTAATGACGCGGACATCTAGGCGTGCTCCATACATGGGGAGATTTGGACAATCACACATGTCCACATAGATACTTTTAAAGTTACTATAATACCCCTTAGAGTTGATGAAATTACGGATTGGATTGGATAATTGCATACTATTTTTGAAATTGCTAATTATTTAATTGAAGGAATGCCATGATCATTCGATGAGCCACACTTGACGTTCTTTCAATCTAATGGTTAAAATCAAAAGAAGTTAGTTTTTCAATTTTGTAATTCATGCTACACACAAACAACACAAAAGTCGAATGAAATCTAGTCGAGATTCCTTCTCTTGAAACCCTGACTACTCCTCCTTCCTCTGTCGTTCACCTTTTGATCACTTACTAGTTCGAACTTTTGAATTAAAAACTTGACAACCTTTTGATCACCTATTCCCCCCATCTCTTCTACTTCTGTCGATTCTTTTCAAGAATCATTCGATTCCATTGAAAAGTCTTGTTTTCCCCTTATACATTGATTTAGATTATTCAAATTCAAATTCCTTTTAACAGATACGAATTTCGATTGGATTCGAATTTTCCTCTATAACATTTGACATCATAAACAACTTGTCATCAACTTCGTGGATAAATTCGAAACTTTACCATCAGGGTAGTTTGATTATTTATGTTAATTTGATCATCAAATGATACCAGCAAATAAACATCCTTCAACAAGGCAAACGAGATTTATGTAATTTTTAAACTACAAAAGGAGTATGGTGTCATTTGACCAAGTAAAGGGAGGTGAAAGTAATTTATCCAAAAAAAAACTTTATCAACAGTGTCTCAGTTCCTCCGGCAGTTGCAGCGGCGGTTTTTCTTTATCCGATTCCCGATTAACAGAGATACGGAGAAGGCGATTAGCATCTCTACATTGTTGCTCCGTTTGCTATTGGGACAGATGTCGCATAACAAGAAGATGGGGGACAGGTAACTCCTCCCAAAAATTTGGTAAGCGGCCATGTGGTCGAGAATTGTGGAAGAAGAAACTGCTTTGCGTCTTAAAACCCTGAAAAAAATATCGGGTAACTTTTGTTGCCAATCTACGGACGAGAGGCGTTCTCCTCCACAGCCAGTCGCTCCTCCTCTGTTCCTCCATATCCTCAATATTCAAAAAAACTTATCGGATCCACTTTCCGGCTGATCTCCGACTCTGGCTCCATTTTCCGACGACGAAGGAAGAAGAACATTCAAATCTTCTTCATTTGACTGTCGCCGAATTTCTTTACAGTTTCACCGCAAGTCATTTGACTGTCGCCGAATTTCTTTACAGTTTCACCGCAAGTTAAGGTGTCTTTTTCTGCAACATCGGCCAGGTTAGTTCCGCCATTGTTCATAGCCGTCTGAAGTTTCAGTCCTATCAGAACTCCATTTCTCCTCCACCCATAAAGGATTAGAAACAGCCCAATTCACAAATCCTCTGGAAAGATAATCAAATCTCGTTGTGAGTTTTCGTCGAACATGATCTATGCGGCATCTTCGATAAAATAATTCATGGGTCAGGTATGCCTGCTCTTGTTTCTCCCCAATCTCACCCTGTGCATGAAAAAGAAACAGAAAAAGCCAGAGATGTTTACTCACCATTTCTATGTATTTCTCAACAGTTACGAGAAGCTTCAGGGGAGAAACGTACAAAGGAAGCAACGACGAACAAATCTTCAACACAATGCACGGTTATGTGTGTGTATCGAACCAAAATTGCGGGTATTTCTCGTATTGTTAATGTTATATGGTACAAGAACCTCATCAACAATTCTGTAAACATCTCAGTGGACGATCCTGGCAATGAAAATCAATACAACTGCAAGATTGACCTCAAACCATGGCATTTCTGGATTAAAAAAGGATTGAAGTCATTCACGGTGGGTGAAAAAATAGTGGACGTCTTCTGGGATCTCCGATCAGCAAAATTCTCAGGTAGCCCTGAACCAACTGGAGACTACTATGTCGCCTTGGTCTCCGATGATGAGTTGGTGTTGTTATTGGGAGATGGTAAGAAGGAAGCTTATAAGAAAACCAAGTCCAAACCATCCTTGATTGAAGCTGTTTTAGTTTGCAAGCAAGAGAATGTATTGGGTAAGAAAAGTTTTTCCACAAGAGCCAAGTTTGATGAAAGGAACAAAGAACAGGACATTGTTGTTGAGAACTCTATATCTGGTCACAGAGATCCGGAAATGTGGATTAGCATAGATGGGATAGTGATGATTCATGTTAGAAACCTGCAATGGAAATTCAGAGGAAACCAGACTGTGCTAGTGAATAAGACCCCTGTACAGGTCTTCTGGGACGTGCATGATTGGTTGTTTAGCAGCCATGGCTTCGGACATGGCACTTTCCTCTTCAAACCAAGTTCGCAGGAATATGGGTCGGACTCTGACAAAGAAGGTAGCAAAATTAGCGGCGATAGCAACAGCTGCTGCGGCAGAGGAAGCAGAAGCGGTGGAAGTGGGTATCTCTCCACACAGAGTTGTTCACCGTCGCCGGATTTTTGCCTCTTTCTATATGCATGGAAGCTTGTGTGAGACAGAGACAGAGACAATTTGGCATTTTGACATGGGCAAGCAGAAGTAAACCTAAGCTTGCCCTTCTAATTTCTAGGCTTAGTATGAGAATCAACAAATACTTTAAAATGTGAGCCCCTAAACATTGTCTTGATTTCTGATGTTCATCTCTGTATTATATGTTTTTTTGTGGGATCTACCTATCTTGCTTAATTAGATTTCGACGAGAAGGGGATGCCATAGGCCCAACAGGAAAGTCGAAACCATGACCTCAGAATACATATTTTCACTCCCGCCTTGTAAATAACCTCACAATACAGATATTTTTTTTGGGATGGGGAGAGGAGGGTCATCCCCAGAGATTAGGAACCTAGCAATTTAAGCAAGGGAATCCATGGATTGAGAATGATTAAGTGGGGGAGCTTGAAATGGTTGACAATGAAATCAGAACTTTTCATGTGAAAAGCTTTATGAAGAGGATGCAGTAAAAACCAACAAAAACAAAAGTAGATGCTGAGATAGGTGGAAAGTGATCAAGAAGACATTAGGAGAAGGGAAGAGATTCTTTGGGATTGCAGGCATATTGTTAATGGGAGAACAGTGATCTGCTTTGGGATTGTTTGAGGGGTGAAACCCATGTTTTATGAAGATGAAAAGGCAGAAGATCTGGATCCAATAGCACCAACTATTTCTACTGCTATTGTTGTTTGTTTATTAAGATATGGTAAATGGTGATGCAGATTGTGTTTATTCTCATGATTTGATTAGTGTTTATAGAGGAAAAGCGAAATCCAATACCATATGGGAGGAGCAGGTGGAGCAAGAACCTTAATTACAAATGGGTTGTTATTTCTTGGATCCAAAATAATGAAACAAATTCAGTAATCAATAGAAATTGTTTTTTAATTTTGGAAGTCAATTCTCAAAAACCCATAAAGTGCAGGTGGCTTTCTTGATCTGGACTGGCAACCTCTTAAACAGGCCAACAGGGTATTGTGCAATAAGCAGGATCATTAAGTTCCTCAGTTTTATTTTGGATTAATTTGTAAACCAAACCTACATATCATTGGATTATAACAATTTTTTTGGAAGGATATAGAGAATATAGGTTTTGCAGAACTGTAACTTTTATGTTGATGAAGATCTAATCTGTATTAATTAATAGATGGGAGGCATTGTGTTTAATCTGTACCCTAGTGAAGTGCTCATTGAAATGAGGAATACAGGACAATTGACCTGTATAAAATAAACTAAAAAATTTAGAATATTGGAGACTAGATCGGTCCTTGTGCTTTCATGCTTGGAAATACAAGTTCAGAAGCTCAATCTCAATTCTCAAAACTAAAAAGATCTGAGAAATGGAAGGAGAAGAAAAGAGCAAATCTCATGATCTTCATCCTAATGTGTACTTGCTTTTTATACATTTTGGTTGATTCTGACAGGTTGATGGGTACTTAAGATAAGGATCCACATCGTCTCTATTTATATATATATATATATATATATATATATGTGGCATATATATATATATATATATATATATATATATATATATATATATATATATATATATATATATATATATATATATATTAAGATAATCGATACTTATATATATATATATATATATAAATTGAAAGTTTTAAAACGAAAAAAAGAAAAAAAGAAAAAAGAAAAAAAGAAAAAAAGAAAAAAAGAAAAATAGAAAAGCACTATAACAGAAGATCTATGATCCAAAGATGGAGATATTAAAAAGATGAGACAAAGACACCACTAAAAATTAGAAAATTAAATAGATGGAAATGGGCCCTACCACAATTGAAAATTTTAGATCTGAGAATAATTGAGAAGGAGAATAATTCGGGTTTAAATCATTTCACCAATTTCAAAATTCAAGCACTGTGAAATAGTCGGATTTAGATTAATTCGGAAAGTAATCATTGATGTTTGAAAATATTGTCCATTTTTTTTATTTTGAAAAGTATCTTAAAATCTTGTCCTTTTTAAATTTAAGTTTTGTAAAGATTCTGACTTTTTCAGGCCGAATTATCCCGAACTATTCTCTAAGACTGGAATTTTGGAATCCAAGTTTTTTTTTATCTGATTTATTCGTATATTATTCATGGACTCTCAAAAGTGCAATCTTTTTCTAAACAATTCGGATTTAATCCTATTTTCATTGAATTATTTGCAAATTTGTTAACTACGGTCCCTACTGCAAGTTCAAATATGAAGCACCCTCCTATCAGTTTCATCTTTTACATATTTATTGGTTGAAAAAAAAAATTCTCACACAATGTGGAGATGATTTCCCAAGCTCGGGACTTTGAGTAAATATAGACAAGTATAGCGGAGAGATAGACTCTCTGGTAGAATTTAATAAATATAAGGTAGGTAGATAATGAGATGCAAAGGGGGTTACTTGAACCCATGGTACTGGAAACCTTGAATGTGAATCTGAACCATTTTCTAGCCTTCAAGTTAGTTTTCACATCACCTGGTCCGAGCGATCAGATACAGTGAATCACATGAATTTAAAAAATGTGGACCCTTCATTCCGAACACAACCAACAAAAGAATTGCATCATTTTGGCACTCAATATGGAAATGTTCAAGACCATTCTAAGTCAGCCAATAGTTCATGACCCAATAGAAAGGATAAGAAAAGATGTGTACCATCACGCCTCAAAGGAGATCTTTACAATTTACAACACCCTGATCTTCAATTGTCAAAACTTCTTCATAGAATCCAATTGGCCAAAACCCCCAAAAGGTCATCATGCTAGTTAATCAAAATCATCTATGCGTTGTAGAAATAGCATGAAAAAAATGGCTTCAACCAATCAGTGGGTGTGGAACTGCAAGTTCTTTCTCCAATTGGATCCAAAACATACATCTTCTATCTCACAACACTAAACTCTCACAAACAAGTATCCAAAGAAGGGGGGAAATGCAATGCTTTGTTTTTCTTTTTGCCTTTTCTTTCCTCTTTTCTCCCCGGGAGGGAGGGAGGCATTAGCATCACCTGCCAAAACACTTCATTATCGAAGACGTGAGAGGCGACATCAGAAACTTCAGTCCAGCAGATCCTCCAGGGAAGTAGGAAATGGCATAGTATAAAAGTGCAAGTACCTAGTCAAAGTTGAGCAACCATTAGTTCCCATGTTAAATTAGACTATTTTTCATCTTATTTAACCTTGAAAAGAAAAGGTTCTAACACATTTGAAGATAGGAGCACAATTATATGGTATAAAACCAGTTAATAGTCAACCACTAAAACAGACAAGAGGGTTATAATGTGCAATAAATATTACCAAAATGTGAAAACACAAACTTTTGCTTTCCACATTAAAAAGGGGCTCAATAAATATTACCAAAAAAGAAAAAGGCTAGAAAGAATAAGAAAGAGCGGATGGACTGAAGATTCAATACCTGTAACACAGAGAAAAGCACAGAAAGAATATAACTGTGAAGCACCATGGAAACATAGATAGTACCCACCATGCTGCCAATGAATCCCAATGTTAAAGGAAGTCTCTGGTAAAGAAAGTGTCCAGCATAAGGAATAGAGTTGAGTTAATCATTACCTTCTAAAGAAATAAGTGAAAAATGTTACCATGAAATATCAAAAAGTTAAAATACCTCTTTTGATGACATGTGTAATAGTTGATTTTTTGGACCTTTCAGGGCAAAGAAAGATCCAATGATGAAAGCACATCCAAGGGTAAAGCAGATAGCAAATTTCTGAGGCATTAGCACCATGACCGGAAGGAACATGGTAAATGCAATGAAAATGAAGAACACTCCAGTCGCCAGGAATAAACCAAAGTACATGAGAGATTTTCCAGAAGGTACATTGCTGGTAGCAGACTGAAAGTTCCCTGGCAAACCCTTCACTCCTTTTGAAACCCTAAACAATATCAGAGAGAGGGAAATTTAGCACATACAACCACAAAAATAAAATAAAATTTAGGTACAAGTCAATGAAGCAATTCACCAACAGATAGAACTTCAATTTCTGTAAGGAGACATGCATATATTCTTTCTACCAATTTAGTTGAGTGAGGCCAACAAGTCTGACTTATCTATACCATTAGAATACAACTAAATAAATCTTATACCACCATTCTGTTCTATCATTATAAGTAGTTTAGTATTGGAAATGAATGAGAAACACAACATAAAACCCACCATCCTCCACACCCATGCTCTCAACCCAATCATAAGAACTCACCCATAGACCAGCACAAACTATTCTCCATGCACCAATAAATCACTAAATGGAAAATCGGAACTTGAAAAGTGCAAAACCACTGCTTATATCTATCCATAAAATTCTACCAACATTTTTTTTTTGGCATTAATCCCCTACTTATAATTCAAAATCTGATTCCTAGATCTTTCAGAACTTCCAACATTTTTTTTTTGGCATTAATCCCCTACTTATAATTCAAAATCTGATTCCTAGATCTTTCAGAACTTCACATTTCACCAAAGAGAGGGAAAAACTCTGTTGCTTGAAAGCTTCTTGTTCATATGAGACTATTAATACCACATCCAGCAAAAATCCCAGACAGGATGATTATCCTCTCTGTGTAACACATTCCTGCATCACAAAGTGTCTATGCTTATTTCTGCTAAATACAGGAATGTGGTTATGATGAAAATTGAAATCAGCTTAGAGTTGTATGCAACCTAGTTGTGAGGCATCACCTTGTTCTTTGAAGTCCAAGAGGACCAAGACAACTAATTGCCTTATGTGCCGAGGCGCCTGAAGCCAAAACATGATGATCTTACCCTCCAAATGTTATAAGTGTCAATCTTTTCTCATTTCTCCCACCATATGTTTCTAAAATCTCACTTCTACCCACTTATGTTCTATATTTGACTTTATAACCTTATATTAAATATATATTTACATTTATAAGATGAAAAATACCTGAAAAACATGGACAGAGATGTAACATATGGCATTTGTCTTGGTTAACAAAGCATTACCTAGAAGTCAGGTGCATGTCTAAAACCTAGATTTCGAGGCCAGCCCCTATATGCACCAGTTCAAGTTAAAAGCAAAGGATAGTGTGGATAGCTGAATCATAGTCTCTAGGAATTGGGGACAGGATCTTAAATTTTGCAGCTAAATTTGATTGTTGACAGTTACCATGTGTTGGTGCTTTGTAGGTTTGTCAAGACAATTATATGAATAAAAAGGACATCTTGTGAACCTAAACAAACTCAGCCAACGTCGTTGCATCCGTTAAAGGCTCTAGTATTAGTGTGATGGAACACAAAATCCAGCAGGATTGGTTTTTTGCTTCATTGAAGCTGTGTGTTGGTATTTCTGAAGACAGGAACACGTTGTCTGAAATTGGTGTTCTTGTATAACATCCAGACCAAGCAGAACATTTACATCAGTAAGAAAAGAAATAAAAATGTGCCGACTGTGGAGGAGACAATGAGGGTCTGCATTGAGAGCAGATCTTTTTAATGTTCAAGAAGCCATTTTCAGGAAGCAAGTGTGTCAGAAGATGGTGCAAGAAGGGTACAGTTCCAAGCATCATCAGGAGTTGTTGGCCCCTTTTACATATGGGATACAGTTCCTCAGAGCTTGGCTTAGTGTAAAAGGGCCAGTTCTATCACCAACCCTGGAGTTATGTTTTAAGGCAGATACCTTTGTAGGTAGGTGGACAGTGAAAGGAACTCGTTCAGTTTTGCTTATGGAAGCAGCTATTGGGCAGAAATTCACAATAAGGAAAGTTCAGGAGGCCATTTAAAAAGCAACATGTCAAGCATGGGCGGATCCTTCCTGGGGAGGAGGATATTGCCCCCCTGAAATTTCTTTTCCTGAAATTTTTGATACAATAGGTGGGAGGCATACCAATTACCATGAGTTGCCCATCCCCTCCCCTCCCCCTCCCCCCCACCCCCCCAAACACACACACACTCTAACATCTCAACACCAACTCCCACTTGAGCTACCAAGTCCCACCCTTATACCACAATTTATAATTAATATCATATCAAGTCATTACGATAGCATTTAATTACATTATGTAGATTGATTTGTTATGTTTGCATATATGTATTTTATTTATTTACAACGGCACACATCTGGTAGTCCTCACACCACTATACTTTACATAACATCTTCTTATATGATATAAGGTATTGATCTATACTAAATTGGAAATTGGATCTTTTTTGTGGGTAAGAATACACTAACAATAATCTCTTTGAAGAAAATCATGATTGGTCAACATATATGACAGTTCCTAGTGTCTATTTAGTTTTTCACATACAGTTTGCAATGCCAAGCTTATCTGTATCACTCCATGGAATAAGATCCTCTCAAAAAAAAATATTATCTGGACAATGGATTGATTAAGAATCAAATCACTTAATTTGTTCAAACTAAATGGTCAAACCACACTGGGTACTTAGCCACATGTCATTTAAAGATTTTTATTTAAGAAATATACTTGTTGAAGAAGTTCAAACTCGCTCACCTCCAATCCCGCATACCAATGCCTTAACCACCAGTCCATGGGGGAGTTGAGTTGGGGAGGCTGATGGGATGGGGTGTTTCGTTGTCTCCCACCGCCCCCCAAACAAAAAATGCATTATATAAATAACCAACAGCAAAAAAAAAAAAAAAAAAAAAAAAAGCAACAAGATTCAATCCAAGGTTTCTGCACAAATGTAGACTAGGTGAGTTACCATGGTCCCTCTTCTGGGCTCCAAATCAACCATAAAATCAATTGAGGTTGTTAAACAGTCGATATTCTTCTTCTAGGTTTTCTTTTCATTTCAAATATTTCTGCGTTTTCTTTTGTCAGATTCCTGAATATTGCACTATCTTTTCTTATATAAATAGGGATTTTTATATGTTTCTCACTTCAATGATATTTCCTAGACGTTCACATTCCCTATGCCGACATTTGCACATTCGACATACTGAACCTTTTTGCTTGGTCATTCGACGTGGGTAAGTTGGGGTGGATGGAACAAAAGGCCAAGAGATTGGTGGCACAATGGATGTCTATCGTGAAGAACATTAAGGATGTAAACGAATGTACAACTCTGGGTCTCTAACAAAAGGCAGTCCTCAGAACAACTCGGCAACATACAAAAAAAAGCAGTGCTCCGGGATCTAAACTGAAAAACCTCCTCAATCCTCAAACAAAAACCAAGAAAAAATCATCTAAATACAGCTTAACATAAACAAGAAAGCAACACCTAAATTCCAATGCGACAAATATGCAATATCTTCTGATATATAAACAATTCAATTGAATGAAAATCTAGTATAGATCAGCGGAATATCAATAAAGCCCAAACAGTAGGTGAGACAGAGTAATATCTGAAGAACCCACATGAAAGAGAAGTAAAACAGGAGGAATAAGGGAAAGAAAAAAAAAATCTACAGCAAAATTTCATCGGTCGTTCCAGATTCACGCTTACACATCAAAAGTTCCGGCAACCTTATCGTTGGCAGTCCTTACAGCGGCTTCGAGATCGAAACCCAAGCTAGACGATCCAGCCTCTTCGGAATCTTTCGAGGACGCGTAAGAGTTCCAGTCGGCGAGCAGAGAGGAAGGTTTTTGCTGACCGGTGCTACTGGGTCCCCCCATGAACCAACCTTGCGCAGTATTCTGCATAACTGGAAGAGAAAACGCCCTCGAGTCTTAGAGATCTGATCCTTTCGCGTCGGTCAGTGTCATGAACAGCGAGCGTCTCTCGTGTGTGTCTGTCGGAGATATCGGTTTTTCCAAGTTGAAAATTGCTGAAATTTGACAGGGAATGAGAGCGGAACGAGGGCCCATGGGTGTGGCTGTGGCATCTCGAAAACGGACCCGGACGAAAGTGCCGTTATAACAAAGATTTTTTTATTATAACAAACGTAATAAGAAATTTATTCTGTCATATACGTAGATGATGTGTTCATTTCAATCGTTTAATAGAAAGAACATGATCTAGATTACTCACATGGTCTGCATAGATATATATATTTTTTTTTATTTTATTTTTTTTGGTGGGTGTGTATTGGATAGCCCAACCAGGAAAGTTCGAAACCAGATCGATTCGATTATTAAACGTATTGGGTTTAAGCTCAGATCAATTATTAATTGGCAGCCACGGTGCAATGGTGTAACATGACCGACCAATCAAATAAACCAAATATACGTGGAGATTTAAAAGGTGGTGATTTAAAAAGAATGTAAGCATTGGTTTGATTATGATGTTATGTAATGTTATTTGAATTCAAACTTCAATTATTGATTATTCATGTCTTTTAGATTAAATCTTTGTCCCCATCTCTCTTTTTATTTACATTTTAGAATGGTCTGGCCAGTTTGATTAATATAAAACTGATTTAGAGACTGAGACCGACAAGACCGAATATAACATGTCCGTGCCTCTCCGGTGAGAGACTAATTAGTTAAATAGGTGATCACGATACAAAGTGTTAAAACGATAGAGACCGATTAAACATGACCGATACCAACAGATTGACACCCCCACTTAAAAAGGTGTGACTCACCCACCCTCGTCTTTTTCAAACAAATCGGTTGGATGGGGAATGAAAACGGACTCAGTGAGATTAGCAAAATATGTAACTAAGGGTGTTGAACAGTCTATTATCAGTTAATTGATGCGATTCAGTTCATAATCGGATAAAATCCAAATCAAACCGATTAAGAAAGGATGTATAGATTACTACCAGAACTCCATTATTAATCAATCGATTATCCGTTTTTAATATTTTGTAATTATAGCATTTACTTGGGCTCGTTGTCTTCTGTCCTAGTGTCGCGAAACAGAGGGTTTAAAAGGAAACGGGAAGCCTTCGTATTTTTTCAATCTCAATCAGTGGGGGAAATAATGCAAGTCGCTTCGAAGGTGATATTGCTTACCAGAGATGCCAACGGCTTTGGCACTGCAATATCAGATGCTCTTCAGCCGAAGGACAGTTCTCTTCGGAGAAAGTATTCATCTTACCGTCCTCAAATCGAAGTTTTTCCCTTTACTTTACATACAGGATTTGGGGAAAAGAAAAACGAGTGTTTTTGGTTATATCGCCATCTAATTATTCAGATTTAAGTTGTTTCACTCCCTGTCTCTTGTTATCCGTTGCTTCATTTTTTTTATACAGGGAAATCTCGTTCGAGCTATCGCTAGAGAGGTACGGAATCAATGACCGCAAGGCTTCAGGAGACGCTGTTCACTTTATTGATAATCAGGGCTTGTATAAGGTACGGACGATCATCTTCCTTCGATGACAAGTTCAGCGATTCCTTCCGTTGTTAAAAGTTTAGGATTGTTTTCATTTTAAATTCGACAGAACTTATGCGTCTCGGTAAGATATTAAGCGTTTCGTTATCTACTTACCCAAAAAAAAGATAGTAAGCGTTTCTTTTGAATGCGTGGCTTACCCATGAAGAATTTCTAAGTGAATGACTGTGTTATGGTCCGATATTAGCCTTATAGGGGTTAAGGATTTGGTGTAGATCGATATGGTTTTGTCCGTATTTTCTATAAACAAGAGTACAAACAGATCTCTTGATTAAAGAAAGGGAATGAGGTCAAGCTTCACTCATCTTGTCTTATTTCTTTTACTCTTGGCAAATCAACTAAGGACTTGATAGCCTTGTCTTTGTTGTTCTAGTGATCAAAAGACCACCCTAGCCTAGGGGCGAAAGGTAGCCTCCCAGCTGGGATTAGGGATGCGTTCAGCTTTGATTTAAGGTCTGCAATTGATCGTTTCCGTTGCACTCATATCGGAGACTGAACAAACCCATGAATATGGTTTTAGCTTAGGGGCCCATGATGCACCTAAATTATATGTATCTGACTTGTTTACTGAAATCATAGATATAGAGTTTTTTCCCCCTTTTAATCTTAGTGTGGTCCACTGGATGAGGGGTCTAACTCTGGTGCATCAATGAATTGTGTCTACCTTAGGTTATTTGCATTCAACACCTACCTGTCTTGAGCATTCACACCCATATGAGAGATGAATCGATCAAACAAGGAAAGGGCTAAAATTTTGTGTGCATTGAACTCCACTTGTAGCATTTCTCTTAGCCGGGGGAGAGTCAAGTGTGATTGTGTTACGTGCATGTGGGGAGGTATGCATCAACCATGCATGAATGGGGTTAGCCTTGCAAGAGGTGGTTATGTTGAGACGTTATGCTCTGCATCACTCCATACAGGTGTAGCACTAATGCTAGGCCGCCTCCCGTTACAATTTAAGCTTTCTTTTCTTATGGAGCGGGGCAAGCAATTTATTTGAATATTGAAATGACTATAGGATATCCGAACTTTGACTAGAGTGAGTTGAGCTTAGCAGGAGGAGATCGAAAGCCCGACCTTTAACCGACCCCTCCCTCTTGCCCACAGCCTAACCTATTCACAGACGATGTCAAGAACTTCTCAAATCTGAAGTCAACTAAGGCACCGATTCCCTTTTTTAGGGAGGCATGCAACATAGAGAGAGCTCTCCCAATACCGTAATAAGCTCAGCGTAGCCTCAACTAACTTCAAAATTCAGTTTCCTTACCTACCGAAGACCTGTTGAAGGGTATCTTGAAGCGTAAGCAAGGGATTGTTTTGGGTTTAGTTAATCGTAGTGGTAGGAGTCATAACAGAATGGGAGATGTTCGTAGTTATTGAAAGTAATTAGGAGACGTGGAGGTAGACTATTAGTTATTTAAAAGTTATTTTGAAGTGGGAAGTTACCACAAGGAGTTGTAATTGGCAGCGACCTCGTATGCTGTCCTATTTATTAGTAGTATGAAAGGAAGGAGATAACTTGAATTTCCCAAAACTTCTCTTTTGAGAAAGAGGCCAGGCTTCCTCCGTAAAGCCAAATTAGAGGCATAATTCCCTCAGTGGAACCAAATTTCTTGTCTAATTTATTTCATATTTTATCTCTCTTATCCTCAAGGCAAGATACATACGTGGCAACTTATCGGATTGATCCTTCCTATAAAATTCACAAGGTTGGTGAATTAGCATGCACAAACTTTTCCTCAACCTCAATTAACTTATCATCTGGATGATGTTTCACAGAGGATTAAAATAGGATGGATGAAGTGGAGAGGTGCATCTAGAGTGCTATGTAATTGGCGTATTCCTTTAAAACTTAGAGGAAAATTTTATAAGATAGTCATTCGACCAACTATGATGTATGGTGCGGAATGTTTGGCAGTTAAGAAGTATCATATAGATAAACTTAGTGTTGCTAAGATGATGATGTTAAGATGGATGTGTGGCCAAACTAGGAAGGATAAGCTAAGGAGTGATCCTATTAGAGCTGATCTGGGAGTAGCACCGATACATGATAAGCTACGAGAAAGTCGTTTGAGATGGTATGACTATGTTCAACAGAGGCCGTTAGGTGCTCTAGTATGGAGGATTGATTTGAAGTGATTTGATTCCGATTAAATGATCTAAAAGAGCTAGGGGCAGTCTCTAGGGGAGGTAATGAGAAAAGACGTGTATAGCTTAGGCCTTATTTCAAGTATGACATCAAATAGAGCTAATTGGAGGTCAAAAATCCATTTAGCCGACCCCATTTTGGGATAAGGCTTTGTTGTTGTTGTTGTTTGGACTATAATTCTCATTTTGGTTAATATGATGTTCAATGTTCTCATGCGTTAGGTGTCCACTTAGATTTTGTTAGAATATGAGCTGCCACTTGTTGCTTGTGCCGTTCATGAAATTTTATCATCAATCACATGAATCCCCTAAAAATTCTCTCTTGAGAAAGAGGCGCTTCCGTAAAGCCAAATTAGAAGCTGAATTGGATCGACAAGTTCACAAAAGCACCAATAGGTCCTTATCCACTGGCTAAAGCAACTTATTTGGAGGCCATGCAATACCAATTTCCTACATATGATTTCAAGACAAGACTGAAATAAAGGGAGAAGGAATTGTTACGTGCACACAGGGAGGTATGCATCACACATGCATGGATGGGATTAGCTTTGCAAGGGGTGGTTATGTTGAGAGTTTATGTATAAGTTGTGGGATCTTTTGTTTTGGTTTAGTTAATCGTAGTGGTAGGATTTATAACGGGCTGGGAGATGTTAGCAGTTATTGAAAGTAGATGGGAGACGTCATAAATTAAAATCTCGAGTCTCGAGGTCGTCTCGACCTTGAGAAAAAAAACTAGATTTTCGAGATCTCGGTCGAGATCTTCAGTGAGGAACTGCAAAAAGGCCGAGAAAGGTAAGTTTTGAGGCTAAAATGGTCATTTTAAAGCCTAATACTTTAGGAAAACCCTATTTTAGCATATATAAATACATTTAAACCATAAAATTGAAAATATAATCACACATGGGGGTTGTTTGGGTTTACACTCATATTTGGTAGGGTCGGATCTGTCGGTCTGAAGTTCAGATGTTAACCTACGCCAAATGAGATAGTAAAATTATATTTGAGGAGAAGAATAAACATAATAACACTTAATTAGTTAATTGTCATACTTAAATAACCGAAAATAGTCAAGTAGAGTGTAGAGTGTAAACCATACAATCATAATTCATAATTTCATACAAATACTCAAAGTCTAAACCAAAATAACAAGTCCCGGTTGAAATTTTGAGTGAGACTTGGTCTTATATAGTGTTTTTGAACCATTTTGGTTCAAGTTGGTTGAGACTCGTCGAAACTGGTCGAGACCAGCTCGAGAAATTGGCAAGAACTTCGAGATGAGATTTTGAGGAGGTGACTCATTTCGACCCCCTTGAGATTTACAAAATTTAAGATTTCACCGAGATTTTAATCTATGGGAGACGTGGAGGTAGATTATTAATAAATTTGAAGTTATTGACGTGGTAGGTTACCACGAGGAGTTGCAACTGGCAGCAACCTCTTACGTATTAGTATGAAAGGAAAGAGATAAGTTTGAATTCCCCAAAACTAATCTTGAGAAAGAGGTCAGGCATCTTGAAGCCAAATTAGAGTCATGATTCCTCCAATAGAACTGAATTTCTTTGTCTAATTTATTTCCTATTTTATCTCTCTTATCCTCCAGGCAAGATATGTCGTATCAAGGTATCAGGTTGATCCTTCCTGTATAAATTGCAAGTTTGGTGAATTAGCATGTGCAAACTTTTCCTAAACCTCAATTAATGTGTTGTATTATGCCTTTGGCTTATAATTCACATTTTGGTTAATTTGATTTCTGTTCACGTAATGTTTTCATGTGACAGATGTCCATTTTGATTCTGCAAGAATATGAGTTGCCACTTGTTGCCTGTGCCGTTCATGAAATCCTATCATCAATCACTGGAGAAAACTCTTCCATTGTGCCCACAATCATAGTCCCATTCTTTGTGGCAGCAAATCTTAAGTGTGATATGGCAAATCTCACAATAAATGGCCAGAGAATTATTCTCTGTGGAACACAGATAGGCCCTGCAACAGACTTTACTGAAGCCGTGGTTGCCAGAACCTCTAAGCCACCGTCTTCATTGCAGATTCACAATGAAACCTTGGCCTGCGTGCTTCAGTTGGTCAGAATCTTGAAGCTACCTACTGTTCTCCTCATTGGGTCAACCAGTCAACGTAAATCTAGTTTAACTACGAATGAAGAGATTGAGGTATTTATTCTAAATTATTTTCACAAAAAGGAAAAAAATTATATTTTCTTGTTAATTTTGCCATGGAAGATATATTTGTTGTGTATTTCTTCATCAATGGTTCTATCATCTGTTGTTTTCTTGTTAATTACTATTCATTTATTTATTTTGACTTCTATATCTGAACCCCCCCCCAATAAAAAAATTAAAAAAAATACCCTTCTCTTTGTATGTGTACAATTGAATTACCTTTTCATTGGACATTGGAGGGAGTTGTGTACTTAGGTGCAGAAATGGCAAAAAAATGAACCTGTTACACTTTATAGACCTGATGGTTTTGGAGGAGGTTTCAACTGCTAGTTGTATTTCAACTATTTTCCACCTGGAACGAGTTAATCATTTGTGTTATTACAGTAATTCTTCTAACAAAGATATATTTAATAAGGTAATAGCCCTCTAGTGTTAAAGAAAAGTTTCAAGGAACATGCTTACTAATAATTATTATATTTTATAGGCATCATAAGTTATTAGCAAACTTTTTCTTTCCTATGTAAGGATGGAAAGATACAAACAAATAATACAGCAAATGTAAAGAAACATAACAGAAAACATAGACAAGGCTAGAACTCCCTTTTACGTCAAACAATTCCTATAAAGCACAATATTGAAGAAACTTCAAGTGAAATGTATCCCCCCTTGACTGCCCTGCTCTAAAAATCAAGGTCTGCTACTTGATTCCTTCATGGTCGATCTGGGAGATCACTGTCTGGACTCATTCTCCAGGAGGTGTTTAACATCAATAATGAAGCCTTTGTCAACCATGGGTGGCAACTTTCTGGTTGATACTTGATCTGAAGTCTTTGTGGTTGATATATCATCTGCTCCGTTTTTGTGGTTGATATATCATCTGCTCCAAACACAACCAATTTATTTGCACGTTAGTAGGGTCGGAATACATAATATGATGAGGAAATGGATAGTGTTATTTGTGTTTTTGCCAGTGCCAGGGATGCTGTGGTGAGAAAGCAGGCTTTTGGCTACATTCTTGATTCGAAGTTCAAAGTGAGGAGTTGGAAATATTAACTTATGTTTCTGTCACTTGGGTAGTGGGCTGCCTCCGAATGGCTGTTAAAAATCCCGCAGAGCTTGAGGCTCAGAGGATGTGGGCCTCTGCAAGGGTTCGGGGCAGGAACCCTGATGACAATTTTTAGGGTTTACATAAGGGTGAATTCGGAAATTTGTACTTCTATGTTTCTTCTAAATTGTTAGCGATGGTGTTATTAGGATTATGAGAATACTTTCTAAACATAGAGAGGCGAGAGGAAGAGTTATTAGGATTATGAGAATACTTTCTAAACATAGAAAGGCAAGAGGAAGAGAACGTATAAACCCTTCTCCATTGTTAGTAAAAACTGCTCTCATCTCTCCGTGAACGTAAGCACCTTACCGAACCACGTATATCCTTGTGTTGTGTGCTTGTTTTCTTTTTCTTTTATGAATAGATTACAGTTTCTACAGCATCTCCATCTTATTCAATTGTTTTTTAATGTGCACTACATACAACAATGCTTATAAGAACTGGCCAAAGGCCAAACTTTCAGGCTAGCGGTTGATGATCTAAATAGTGTCTGAGGTGGTTCAAGTAAAGTACACAAGGTAAGTTGGTAAAAATCATTATGGATTATCCGAATGAAAAACTTATCCAAAAAAAAAAATCATTATGGATTAGTCATTGTTACAACAAAAAGACATGCCTAGAATAGCAGTAAGGGATAAGCATTTTGTATTAAGAGGTCCTCGGATTGATTCTTTAGCTCTTTACAGTAACAATGGTCAGTAGCCCATGAGTCACTGTTCTGTTCAGTTCAAATGGCTTGACCCTTCCAACTAGATAGTTTTTAACTGGTCAATGGTTCTTAGTCCATTGTGATTTTGTTGTAGGACTGAGTTGCTGAATAGTTTTTAACTGGTCAATGGTTCTTAGTCCATTGTGATTTTGTTGTAGGACTGAGTTGCTGAAGCTCAACAGTCAATTGTCTGACAGCCTGGTGTGACAGTTCCATGAAAACAGTCATACAAGTCTCTTCACATAGTGTGCTTAATATTAACTTAAGTAATGGATGAAAGTGAGTTTTAAACAGAGAATACCTCCTACTTCCTGCTAGTGGTTTTGTGTTTTAGGGGAACCACCTTCTTTGTCTTACTTTTTTTTTATTATCTTTCTCGTGCACTTCCTCCCATCATCCCAATGCTATATCAACCAGTCAATGTTGAACAAATGCCATGAAGTTGCCATAAATAAATACAGCCATGCCAATTTGTTGGAAGATACAACTATTAGTTTTTCTTCTCCCCCCCCACCAAACGAAAAAAAAGAATTATTCTAAGTTGCCAACTACCCCTCACCCTCGTTCAAAACCGAGCCATTTCAAGAGGGAATTGAAAATATTGCTATTTGAGTCTGTTCCTTCAGGTATCATTGAATTTTTATTTCATTTGAACAGAATATACATGTCATATAATTTAAGATATTTTTCATTTGAATTGTAAAGGGAATATTTCTTCTGTTTTCTGGAAAAAAAAAATGATTCATTGAAAATTCAATATATTTTTCTTTAGCGTCTGGAAACTAATATCGTTCCTTTAGGATGTAATAAATGCTGCATCTACCTAGATAATGGGTATTAAAGGGAAGAATATAATTTATGAGCAGCAGTGTATAATTCAGTCTGCTGAAATGTGTTTTACAGGGAGAAACTGCAAGCAATTAGGGGATGTACGTAACTCCCAGAATTTTGGTCATTACGGGAATTTTAAAAACCATAGGATGATCCAAAATGGCCATTACCTATATGTTACATGATAATGATCAACTACAGGAAATAAACAACCTAACTGCTGTAGGATCTATTGGATCATTATATTGCTTACTACTCCACAGGGCATGGTGGTCTCATTGAACTTTGGTGATAAATTATGAATTTGATAGGGAAAGAGAGATTTCATAGTGAGAAAAATCCCTTTAGGAAATAAAACCGGACGAGGAGCCAAAGCTGAATTTGTGAAAAATTAGGGTTTCATTTGAATTTGAATTGAACAGAGATTTCTGTCGAAGTTTCAAAAAAATTCAAGCATGTGAAGAAGTCATATGCAAAGAGTTGAAATGAATTCTCAATTTGCTTCAAATGTTCAAGAATAACTCCCAGTTCAACTTGGTTTTAAAAACGGTAAAAACCCTTCAAGCAACTCTCCTGGGGTTCTGGTTCTAAGCAATTAGACTTGGGGGTTGAAGCAATCATAGTTTAAAGCTGAGAATTAGAAATTTTGGATGATTACAGTGTTTTAGTAGCAGTGAAAAGAGGAGAGATATATATTTATGATATATGTGGGCTCCCGTTGGATGTCCCTAGCCACTCCCACATCGAGTAAGATTCAAAATTAACAGCTATCCAATTTTGATGCGGCAAATTTGGTCTACGTAAGACCCAACTATTAAGTGCAAGTAGGACTGGACCAGGACCAACAGATGTAGGAAAAACAAAATCAGTGAAACTTTCGATTTGGTCTCAAACAGAACTGCCACATTCACCTTATAATAGATTGGAGTTCTCAGTAATTAATGACATCACCATAATTTTTCACTTTAAGATCAATCCATATCCATGTTCAGCATGGTAACATCCTTTGCTGGCTTACCATATTCTATTTAATGTGGATCTACTGTATTTCTACAAACGAATGCTGGCAAAGTGGTTGGAGAGTTAGCTTCTTTCTTTGAGTTCCTTATGGCATATATTTTGTACTTTTTGTCACAACATGCATTTTGATAGTGGAGATTGCAGTGGTCACTGACTTTTCTGAAGTGCCATTTTCAAATTGTGAATAAATTTAGCACTTTTCTGGGTTACATCTTTCTTTTTTAATGTGTTACTTATACATCTGCATCTTTAGCTGTCAGAAGTTTAGAACATTTGTCTAGTCAATAGTTAATGTTTTTTTTTTTTTTTTCCCAGGTGCTATATGAAATGGGAGAATTCCTAGGAAATATTGCCAATTTAAATTTTGTGAAAGATCAAATACATTGGACTCCCCCACAGGAATCTGCGCATGTCCAGGAACCATGGCGTGCATTATATGGATGATCTCTTCTTCTAATATTTTCCTTCTCGATCATCCATTTCGCCCCTCCCCAGGTCCTCCTCCCCCCGGAAGGGGAATACTGTTAAGCTGGCTGAAACCAAAGGTCCTTTAATGAGAGCGGAAGGTCTGATATGTGTCCTGTTTTACATTTGTTCCAAGTTATGCATTGAAAACCAAGTTAAGGTCTATACTTTTTAACGTGGAATTTGGTCTCTCTTTTCCTAAAGTAATTTTTTTGGAGGGGTTGAATGAAGCAATATATTAACTGAAAAAGGAAAGGGGACTACATATGTAGTAAGTTCTCTGGCCTTGAAGGACCGGACAGTCTGTGTCTTGCTCTCTTTGCCAGGCAATCTGCCAAAAATACATGTCTCAGCCATTTTTAAGATAGTGAAGGTGCTGAAGTTATTACAGACAGGTGAGATATCTAATACGATTGGAAAAAGAGGCCATGACCATTGATGGTTCTCTCTATCAGTAAGCCATTTAACCGGTTGCTGAGAATCCGTCCAGGCTGTGATCGATCGGTAACCTAAAGATTGTGCTCGTTGCACTCCTTGCCAGAATCCGAAGCCTCTGCTTCTTGGGGGAAGCCTGCAAAACCACAGTTGAGAAAAAAATGTCTTTTATGGCACCAGCTTCATATATGATGGAAGCCCATCCTGCTTGTTTGGTTTCATTGCAGAAACTGCTGTCAGTGATTAGAATCGGATCGTTGGTGACTAGAAAAGGTTGTGAGACATTTCATCTGTGTGTGAATTGGTGGACATGGTGGTGTCAATGGGTTGAATGGATTGATGTTTTAATAAGTCTTCTTCCCAACGGAAAATGTTAAAGGACTTGCATTGGTTTTGGTTGTGTGGAAGAGAAGATAGTATTGTTGCGGTGGTTCCAGATGAAATAGATGATGATGGAGCAAATAATTTAGATTCTTAATATTTGGGAGATTCAAAGATACCACTGGAGAAAGATGTTGGGAATGGAGGATCCCCTCGAGAATTCTGTCTGAATCCCTAGCATCTCTGCTGCCCAGATTCTCTTTGAGAAGTTACAGGAGATGAGAAGATCCCAATCGATTTCGACTTCTTTTTTGAATAGGTTGCAGTCTGTGTCGATATTAACACATCTTTTCAGAGACATCCACGTGCTTGCATGCCCGTGCACGTGCGTGCCGGCCTACCATCATGCCATGGTAGCTGTGGCTCCCAAAGCTCCAAACTCTCCTCTAATGCCCTAAACAAATCAATGTACATTTTCTGGCTATCTAAAAACTTCTTTAGATCTGCCAAAACGTGAAGAAATGAGGATCAAACTCCTCCCTTATAATAGATTGAGCTGCATCACATCTCCATTTGAGACCATTGGATTCATCTGCTCATATGGTTTCAATAAACAACAATTTTGAGTAAAATTTGATGCAAAACGTAGTTCGGGAGATAACTTACCTCCTAAGCTACAAGTAGGACCCATTGATCATGTTTGAAGGCATAAGAAATAGTGAAGAAGACACCTACTAAGTAGATCCAGAACATTGGCTGGAGCCTGGAGGTGCGACTTGGCAACACTCTAGCCTGGGTTATGGATAGCTTCTGACCCCATTTTAAGTTTGTTTGAATCTTACGTAAGTCCACTCTAACATACTCAAATTTCAGTTTCATTAGATTTGTGTTTTGTTGGTTTTAAGTTTGTAAGCAAAAGGGATATCATAGCTGCCCTAAACTAGATACTGGTAGTATCTTATGATATTTTGTTTATTTTTCTGTTCTATACATGATTTCCGATTCATTCTTGATTTCATGATACTCATATAAATTTAATTTATTTTATTCGAATTTGGCACTTCTCCTTTAAATGACATACTTGGTGTTGTAGTCGGAAATTGCATCGTCAATCAGAAACAAGGAAGTCCTTGGCTTCTTTGTACTTTGTTCCTAACTCTCTTCCTCTCCTTGTCAACAACGAAACCATTTAAAAACTGAAAAACCAAAATCGTTTATTAATTAATAATCGGTTTTGGTAAGTATTTTGAAACCGTTTAATAAATTGTTAGATTTTGATTTATCCATTACACATCGAACTGAAACCGAACTGCACCGTTTAACATCCTTATTTAAGTACATATTGCAATTTGAGGTCAATAGTCGAGACCAAAACCGTTCCTGTTGTTAATTTGAATGCTGGGTTAGGCCTAAGGGTTGGGTTAATCCCACTAAGATCTGCAATCTACAATATGAATGATCTTGGAGAAATTCAGATTGTAATTAGGGCATTGATTAATGTGGATAAGAATGAAAGGTTTTACCACACACTCAAAAAAGAGGGAGGATAAGTATGAAGGAAGAAGATGCACGTTTGGTAAAACTGCATGCGGCACAATTTAGGGATAAAAAGCAAATATAAAGCCGTAAATGTTTTTGTTTATATCAAGAATAAAAAGCTTAACGTATACGGAAAAGTGTGTCAAAAGCCCAAAACTGCAACTGACAGAAGCCAAAATGAGTTGTTAGGTTGAACTTCGTTATGGTTCCATAATTTTTACTCCATATGTGGGGGATTCATTAATTGATTAAAATGAAACTGAACTGTTGACACTTTTGTCTAATCCTTCCTAATACAATACTCAATTGTGTTAAGTAACTTTAGAAACTTCTAAATATAGTGATGAATTTCAAAAAAAAAAATTAATATAATTGGTAGCATAGTTGGTTGGTATCCTGTCAGTAGAATGCAAGTGTTAGAGAATGTCAGACACCCCCCTCTCTCTCTCTCTCTCTCTCTTTATAGTAGTTGTAGTTCAAAATGTCCATGTTGGTTGAAACCCCTAAAAGAAAAGGGGAAAATATAACACATTGTGAACTATCATTAAGAAAATCTTGTGATTGAAAATGACTAAAGAGTAAAACAATACAAAACTTGGACTAGTTGTATCAACAACAACCATAAAAGCCAAGTAGGAGGAGTTGACTGGCCAGGTTATCATATCGGAGACCAAATCAACAAAAAGCAAGATTGACACTCTGTAAAAGTCTAAGAACAGAAACAGTTGTCAGAAGATATGGAGGATGTGGACTAAAAGGGGGTCGAAGAAGGTCGAGAGGGGTCGTAAGCGGCTAACAAGACATCGTAGTGCTGTCCTAAGGGATCGTAATCCCTCCAACCTATTATTCTCTAAGCGGCATGTGATCGTGATGGTGGTAGGTGGGGAGGAGTTTGTTGGGAAAGCCCCCAATTGGAACTATAAGTAGTGAAAGAATATCGACTATAATGGAGGTAGTTGGGCATTTAATGATCTGTCATTAATGCTTATAAATATCAACAACAACCATAAATGCCAAGTAGGAAGAGTTGACTGGTCAGGTCACCATATCGGAAATTGAATCAACAAAAAGCAAGATTGACACTCGGTAAAAATGTAAGGGCAGAAACAGTTATCAGAAAATATGGAGGATGTGGACTAAAAGGGGGTCGAAGAAGGTCGAGAGGGGTCGTAAGCGGCTGACAAGACATTCTAGTGCTGTCCTAAGGGGTCGTTATCCCTCCAACCTATTATTCTCTAGGCGGTAGGTGATTGTGATGGTGGTAGGTGGGGAGGAGTTTGTTGGAAAAGCCTCTAATTGGACCTATAAGTAGTGAAAGAATATCGATTGCAATTAACCCGAATCCAGAATTTCTTACCACAAAGGGAGAACACCCTATTCAGGTATTATTCCAACAAAGCCATTTGAGACATTCTTCTCCATTTTTATTCTAAGTTCTATCTCTTCGAAAAAGAGGAGAAGTTTACTGAAGCTCTCGTATCTCAGGGAACCCCATCTCTAAGGAGCTCTAGTGTCTCACTAAGAGTTACATTCTGCTTGTCTTAGGAATTCTTTAACTTTGGCATTGGAGTGGCCTCGGGATATATCCCGCCCACTTTTCTATTGTATTTGTATTTCAACTACGTGGCTTAATCTGGACAACTGAACGAAATCCTTCAACAACAGAAATAATCCTCTCTAATCCCTTGGCTTTTAAAATAGTACTTTGATTATTGTGACTAGGTAGGATAAAATGTATGTTATTTATTTTTTTTATTTCCTTTGTCTGCTAGATATGAGCATGCATCAAACATGTATTGTAGATTATTTAATTGGCAAATCATTTTGTTCTTTTTTTTTTCTTTATTTATTTTGATTAAATAAGGACAAACTGATTTTGGGGACATTATCAATGTTGCTATTTTTTTTTCATAAATATCTTTTTACGAAAAGTTTTTTTTTTCATAAAGAGGAATCGAAATAGGATCGTCCCATCATTAATAAATGGGATAGATTTCTAGTTTTGAGACCGTTTATTAAAAGTGATTATTCTGGGAATGACCCTTTGGTATTAGAGCTAATAAAAAACCGTCCCAATTACTCGAAACCTCTAGATCAGACGATCCCAAGGTGTGTGTGGAGTGAATCAGGACTGGAAAGGAAAGGTTCCACAACTTCAATACAAATGGCAAACATCCGTTTGGTCAAAAGGTTAATCCCTTGCTTATCGAAAGAGGGATTGCTCCTATCTCGCATCTGTTCTCTATTCCATTCTAATAATATAACTTAGAATAATATGATCCAAAAAAAAAAAAAAAAAAATTTTTAAGACAAGTGGACGAACGCAGACATCAAATGGGTCAGCCAAATGGTTAAGATTTTTTGCTCTCGTAGATCAAAGGTAGTTCCGAACAATCAATGAGATTCAAATCTTCTCGTGTCTCTTATCTCGACATGAGAAAATCTAATGACTATAGTTTACAGTGTGCATATATTGATGTATTGATATCATAATCATTGGATTTCTTCATACCCACATGAGTGGCACGAAAGGATTAAAAACCCAATCAACGTCAAATAATTCATCCCCTTAATCTTGTTCATAGACTTCTATGCTCCCTCAACTTGAGAATCATTCCCCTACTTTAATAAAAGTGTTTCCTTTTGATCCAAAATAAAATAAAAAATTCCACAACCTCCCACTCGAAAAGACCAAAGGAAAAAACTCCCTTTATCAGATATGCTTTAGCCTCTCTGTCCAGTCACTAGCGTTCCATCCATTCTCCGTTGCTTTTTTATATTTTTTTAGGTCAATGGGATTCTCGATTCTAGGTTTGCTGATTCGATCTTACGGATTACCTTCTAAAATTGATGAAAAGTTTGCCAAAAAGCCTAAAAGTGATTGGAAAGGACTGTTGAGGTCCATTGTGGATCACCCCACCTCCACCAAGTGAAAATTCAGGGGAAATGATCTTTAATTACCAACTTCAATTAATTAGTGAGGATTCACATTATGAATTTGACTAGTTTTGATCAGATTCGTTATGGATTGGGGATAAATCAATCTGATCTATTGCGGGGATGATTCAAAGGTTAAGGATGACATTATAAATACTATGTTTAAAGTTTCTGTAGATGTAAATGGATAGTCGAAAATTTGGATCTAATTCAAATTCGCATCTGTTTAGAGGAATCCAAATTTGAATAATCAAACTCGGATTTGAATTTGGATAGCAGAGGTCGGATTCGCATATCAGTCAAATAATCATGATTATATCTACTCCATTTAGTCTAGTTTTAAGACACATAACCTTCGGTTTTAGAGTGTTAAGACGCATATAGCCTTAATGTTTATATAGTCATTTAATGTTTCGTTTCTTATTTCCTTAGGATAAGCTATATATTTATTTTAAACTTTTTTTTTCCTCCTGTTCATACGATTTGTATTTTAATTCCATTTTTTGAATTCGATTCGGCTTTTAACTGGATATCTAGTTAAATTTTTAATTCAGATTCGGATTTTGTTTTTATTCATCTATCGGATTTCGAATCGGATTCAGATAGGGTAGTTGGTAAGCGAATTCGGATTCAGATAGTGGTGTATCTGGTTTGAATTTGATCCGTTTACATTTCTAACTGTAGCCCAAGTTGCATAATTCTTCTCTGTTTTCATACGTGGAGAGAACAAAATGAGATATCATGTGTGTTGTGGAAGACTTGAATCAAGCTTGGATTGGAATAAACGGAAATCAATCTCCAACACACATGTATGTCTTAATTGATCATATTTTTATTATTTTCATTGTACTCTAAAGTTATTGTATTTATCATTAGGGGTTTGTGTGAAAGCCCAAAAATAGTATATTATAACACATACCAAGGAAATTAAATTTAGCTAAGCAGGAAAATTAGGGTCTTTTAATAAAAAAATCTCTTTTAATGGTTGCAGCCTTTACTTGTTAATGGTAAAAAAAAATAGAGAGGAAAATAAGAAGGTATACATGAACCCTTAGTAGTTTGCACTATGCAAATTCTATGAAATCCAACAGAATTACTAATTTTCTTATAAACTTGGGTTGTTTTTGGTATGTATTCTATGTCAATAACATATTATGAGATAACAAAAACAAAGTTTAATCAGCATTCTCTAACATATATAGCTCCTTTTGGAACACCCCATTAACGCATTCTGTGTTACGAGTCTAAAACCTAAATGTCTTTCTCTATAGCCCATTCTACATTTTGAGTCTAAAACATAAATGTCTTTTTTTCTAATCTATTCTCATTTTATAGTAAGAATATATTCTTATAATGCATTTCAACTATGCATACCAAACAAGTCTTGGTGTACAAGGACTCACACCCATGTAGTTTCTTCTTTTTCCCTTCTCTTGTGCCTGAACTACTCTGATGATATTTTTACTAACTTTGGTGTAATCATATTTTTTTATCCTTTTTAATATAACACATTTAATTCGAATGATAATAAAATCATATCATTTCACATGTATATTCAAAAAATATATAAAATAATGGTAAGTCTCAATAACAACATAATAGTAAGTAAGTCGCTTTCATCTTATTGTGACAAACGTTTTTTTTAACCGACTTAAGAAAATTTGGAGAATAAAACAAAAGAATGTTCAAAAGAAACCTTTAGAAAAAGGATTACAATTTTTAGATTCATCACTTTTTGTTACAACAAGATCTACTAAAAAAAGAAAGGTCATAAGAATGCCACTTGATCGGGAAATCATAAAGTAGGATTTTTTGGTATAAAAAAAATACAATAATATCAAAAATTGGATAATGGTCGGGGTTCAGGATCAAGGAGCATGCACGCCATTGCTCGTCGTCTTATTCACATGTGGAGAACCATAATAGTCTTATATTAGCTTATTTGGATAAAGATTAAGACTTTCTTTAATATGTATTATAGAATTAATTATATAATACATTATGACATATGTAATTGCTTGATATGATTACTAGAATTTATATATATTTAAAATAAATTAATATAATTTATCTAAAACAGTAATGCTAATCGCCATCAAGGTGGGCTTCCTTAATCTTCAACTGAAATCGGATGATCTTAAAGTCATTCAAAATATTTTGGATACTCGCTGGTTCTTTTTCTTATGCAAGAAGGATGCCTCGATTGTAACCCACTATTTTGATTATCGATAGATTGAAGTTTTACGTTTACCCAAAAAAAAAAAAAAAAAGAAAAATAGTTAAAATTCTCTAAAAATAAAAGGTACGGGTTTTTGTTAGCCTGGGTCGCCAACCTATTGTATCTCAAGTGCTCAACATCCCACGTGGCATATAGAATTCCCACGTGGGTAAATCCAAACCGACTAATGATTGGACAGTAAAGGTCTCCGTTAAGGTTCGCAGTAACATGACATGGGATCCTACTCTACATGACGGATGAAAAGCTGTGGAAAATGACGAAAACAAATAAATACTTGTCTTGATTAGATCTGATTGGCTGGTCAGTTCATCTGAGGTCACCGTAGTTGTTACGTTTGCAAAGTGGGAAAAGTTCTCTTCAAAATTCCACCTGACACGTGTGTATATCACTTTCTTGCTATTTTGTTTTTCAAGGAAAAGTTCCATAAAAACAAAACATATAATAAAAGTGATAGGGATCTGTTGGTGCGAAACAGCCAATAGAATAAGGACATCTGATTCTTAGGATTAAAAAATATTAAAAAATTATATTAAATTGGTCAACCTTGGTTTCACATCTATACTCTCGGCCATTACCCGACACACCCACATAGATGGTATCAGTCATAATCATAAATGGCATTATCGTAATTATATGGATTTAAATGTGGGTAAATGGCATTATCATAAATATTTATTTATGTTTTGCAAATTGTTTAAAAAAAGTATACCAAACACCTATCATGGTCAATTCAAGAACGGAAATGAAATTTTTTAAAAAAAATACTACTAAAATGGAAACATTACCAAACTGACCCTATGTCTTCTTCTCACATTTATAATTATTTAAGTGGTAGGCAAAATATTGAAAATTCAGAAATACCAAAAATAGAAGATATAAACATTAATATTTAAGTATGTCAATTCAAGGAAGGGTCCATGGTAACATGATGACAAAAGTAGGTGTTGTAGACCATATATTCTACAATATATGAGTGAGTCTGTCCATAAAAACTTTATTGTATAAAATTATAAATAGTTTATATGCTTTTTCTTTACCATTTTAAAATTATTTGAGTGAACTTTTTCGTGCTCACGGGTTCTAGTCATTGTCCTTTAGAATAACCTAGGAAGAAAGAAACTTTATATAGGTTATCTAGGAATTAGGAGGAGAAAGGGATCAGGCAAGGCTGATCTACCAATAATTTTAGGAGCAAAAACTTATATATTAGTTAAACTCACGGGTAAGAATATAAAAAATGAAATCGAATCGTGTATCAAAATCAATCGAGCTTTTTAAATTGAAACTATGAATTTGATTATTAAATGGTTCAGTTCTAGTCTTAGAAATGAAACCGTTTAGTTAAACGATTCGATTCTAGTTTGAAGAATGAAACTGTTTAAACGACTATTTGAAACCATTTAAACCGATTAAATATTTACTTTAATCTCTTAGTGTTAAATGTTTATATTTGTAGAAATAAATTATATTTTAATATTTTGCACACGACATGCTTTTAAATCGTAAGTTTATTTTCATATATGATTAAAATTATTTTAATGATTTCTTTGGCTTTCCCTCTACTTTGTTCCAAAAACTCTCTTCTTCTCCTTCTCAACAACAAAAAACCTTTTAAAAATCGAAAAATCGAAATCGATTAACAATCGATTTTGGTAAGAATTTTGAAATCGTTTAATAAACGATTTGGTTTCGGTTCTGATTTTGGTTTCACTCATTATACACCAAATTGAAACCAAAATCGCACCGTTAAACCGAGACCGCACCATTTAACACTGTTATTCGCGGGACACTACAGTGCCTTGACTATTCTACCTCGTTCTTTAATCTGCACTTGCTTCAGACGAAATAAGACAAGATATTTACATCAACAACAGATCGAAGAATCAAGAACATAAGAACATCTGACATGAATCATGATCAAAGGATCAAGGGGGAAGTGAGGGAGTTAGGGGTAAAATTGTTAAAAGGTGACAAAGAGTGACAACTTTGTAATCTTCAAGTTTTCCCAAGAAGTTTCTTTAACTAGTGATAGCATGCAAGTTATAACAAGAGAATGTGTCATCGGATAGAGATAGTTCACCGGCACGTACCTGTACCATCTATAGATCCCATCATGATTCATATCTAGAGGATCATACATTCCAGAGATGGATCCTACACCCTTGGACAACGATGAGATCATGTAATAGACGCACACATATATGCAGGTGAACTAAACTCGATAGAGAGTGAAATGCTAGTATAATTAAGGTTCTCAATTATGAATCCGAAAGGAAAATGGAATCAAAACCCAACGGTAAAAGCTAATACAAATTAAATCAAAACTAATCAATTTGGTTCCGAAGAATTTTTCTCTTTGTTTAAATTACCCTCGTCAATCAGTAATTTATTTGGGACAAGAAAGGTTTGCGATGAGAATTGTACGTATATCCTTCTCGGAATTTCATCACCATCCACATCCAATGGATCCCACACTTTGGAGATGGGTCATGTACCATATCGATGATGATAGGATCTCATAAAAAATATATATACATAAATACATAATACATGTGTGATTCAAAGTCTTCTAGGACTGAATGCCAAAGGGTAAAGGACGTTCCCTAAAATGTAATTATGTTTCATGTTTAGTGTTTTTACCAAAATGCTCCACGTCAGCAACCATTTATAGAAATAGCTTGACCTTTATTGACGTGCCCTGTGGTCATTGGTAAGGGATGTTTCCAGTTCCGTAATAGCAGAAAGCTGAACCGATTCTTTTGTCCCACGTGCCCAAAGAACTCTTTTCTTCGTTTTCTCTAGTTGTTAAGTATTTTGTTTTTTCGACCAGAGAATATATCAGATTTCTGTTAGGTTAAAAGCTGGTTTGATTTCATGTGCCGACCTAATGTCGGATGATCTATTTATTATTTTCTTTACAAATAAAATGTAAATTATTATTATTATTATTGTTTCGGCCCTAATCTGTCCCGTAGGCCCACCAAATTGATTGGACCTGCAAGACAAGCAAAGACAAGGGGAGGAGGCGGGTCTGTGACCCCGTGTCCACTCTGATGCCAAAGTTAGGGCTCTGTGAATAGTTGATGGGTTCGATAGAGCCCACAACAATATTTAAGTGTAAGTGGGGTAGGTGTGAGATTCTCTCTCCCAGGTGTCAGAACGAGAATCCCAAGATGAGTAATGAGTAATAAATGTTCTTGTACCTGAATTTTCGGGATTTACCATATTTATAGTGAATAATGCATTTTTCTTTAACTCCATTTTTATCCTTTGCTCCTTTATTTGAATTTGTAAAGATGCTTTCTTATGTCCAATCAGGAACATCCACATGGCTTGTTGGTTGAGTCCTACGTGTCGTAGTTCTATTGACAGCGTGACAGAATTCCCTAACAATTATTATAAGTATGTGTTATTTTTTAAATGTCACAAGATAAGATGTCTATTTTGCCACATGCATGGATATATGAGGCGTCTATTTCAACCATAAAAGAGGGAATATGGTTTAGAATAGTCATGTTTTGAATTTCAAATTCTAATTCAATCAAACATCTATTTGTATTGATATATATTATGATTCTTGTGGATATCCATGCATGTGTATTAATACTTTAAAAATTACTATCTTATTCCAACTCTAAATGGTTTAGGTTAAAAAAAGAGTAAAAATATTTTTTTTTTATGAAGAGTAAAAATAATTGGTCTAAATAAAAAATAAAAAAAAACATATTTAACCCCCATAATTATATATACCTTTTTAACCAAAAAATAAAAACTTATATATAAGGTTCCTCCAAAGATTTATTAATTATCTACGAACTTACTCAACATATATAATTTTATAGCAGATTACTATGGCTGTTGAAGCTTTATCATGCATAATATTGTGAAAGATAGTATTCCATTATTTACCATTGAGATTTCATTTATATGAGATATTTTGTTGTTAAAGATATATCTCGGTCAAATAATTTGTAATCTTATTTATTTCTTTTACAAAACACTTGTTTTATAATAGTCTAGTTTCCTATATTTTAACTTGTTGATTCAAAAAATGTGTCAAACAAAAATAATGAAATAATGTAATTTCACTTCAAAAAACTTACGAAAAATAACTTAATTTTTTTTTCAAAATGATATCACATGGCCACTAAAAAAAAATGACATATTTTTAAATACACACAATTATTATTATTTTTTTTTTGGAAAAAACATAACACATTGTTATAGATAAAATAAAAATAATCAAGCATAACACATTTTATTTATTTTTAAAACATAACACACTATTAGATATAATAAAATGTATTTTTTTTTTCTATCTTCACATACATACGAACACATGTATGAATTAAACCCGCGGGGATAGCCTAGTTGGCAATGAGCTTATACTTTTGAAAGTTTTGGATGTAAGTAGAATAGTTCTCATTCAATCTCGGAATGATCTGATCCATTTGGTTATATATATATATATATATATATATAGATGAACAATCTCAACAGCTCGTCGGATTTTTTTTATGGATTTATATCGTCTTCTCCCAGTGGTTCTGGGAGGACAGTGACAACCTATCCCAGATGGTTACCACATGGCTCTCGGTGAATCCGAGACCCACGTTCGAGCCGACACCCTCTGTCGGCTTGGTTTGTTGGCTAGGTGTCGACTTGAACGTGGATCTCAGATTCACCGAGAGTTACGTGGTAAACATCCGGGATAGGTTACCATTGTCCTCCCAGACCATTGGGAGGAGACGATGCAGATTTTTTTTATTGGGGAAGGGAAGGGATTGAGATTAGGCCGTTGGATGGGAATATTCGAATCTAGCACACCTATCTATATTCCAGAGTCCAGAAGCACGAAAGGGAAAGGGAAAGGGAAAGGAAAAGGAAAAGGAAAAAGGGCTTAGGTGGAAGATACCAGCTGTAAATACCCTTATCCAAAGGAATAATTAACTGCGAGTGCCCTCCATTTTTAATAAGAGATGATGAGAAAAAGCGAGTGCCTAACTTTTCAGAGCGAAGGTGTGGTGGGACCTCACCTCTTCGCACTTTTATCACAAATTCTCCACCAGGCTTCCTAGATTCTGGATTTCCATTTAAGGGTTTTTTTTTATAACATTTCATTTGCAGACATCCTTCTTCATCAATCTCTCTCTCTGCTCTCTCTGCTCTCTCTGCTCTCTCTGCTCTTCCTGCTTGTTTCCCGCGATTACAGCATTTCAGTGATTATTTAAATCAACTGGTAATTCACCTCTGTCCTCTTTCACTCCTTTCGTTTTGGTTAGTATTCATGGATGTTTGCCTTCTGAAATGGTGGATAGAACAGGTTGGTGTTGCGTTACTTTTGAAAATTTTCTTATGTTCTGCTTTTCTGTTTATTCCTAAAGTTTTATTGTTCTGTTTTGCATGCAAATAGTCTAATGAAGCTACTTGATTTTGGTTGCCTATCAGTCCAGTAGTTTCTTGTGTGAATAATTCTCAGAGATATGTTCAAGTTGGAGATATTCTTTTTTATATTTTTCCTTCTAATATAGTTTAGGTTCTTTGGAAAAAGTTTTATGGTGGAAAGGTTCGAATTTTCGTGGAAAGTGTGTTGGTTCTGGTGATTGATGAACAGCTGGCTTTTGTCTTGACGGTCCGTTGAGAATGATGAGTGGTGGAACTTTGTGTGCAACCCTTTTCATACTTTTTACAATCTATGTTCTGAGATATTATGTCTTGGATTACTTAGAAATTGAATTTTCGACCATGAATTTTGGCGCTTTCTGTTGCATAACATGGATATTTTCCAGTTTGTTTTCAACTCCATATCCTTTCCTCTAATGCTTTCTTTTTCCGAGTTTGTTTTGAACTCCATTTTTAGCCCTTTTGTGATATTATCTGCAAAAGTCTTTTGTTCCCCATGACTGATAAAGACACCAATGATTGTTTTTCCTTTATTCTTGTACCTTCATATGACATTCAATTCTGATCTGCAGGAAGATAACTGAAAGGTTGAGTACCAGTTCGGATGTTGGAAGAATTTCAGTGAACCTTTTAGGCAGGTAAAGGTTGCATGCCGGCTTGACAATAGAGTAATGTGTGTGAATCTTATAGTTTTCTTTCCCTTTTTCTTTTTATTTTTTGAACTTGATTTTTGAAGCAATTCTCCTCCGCTTCTTCCTCCCTGTTGTACATATTTTTGGGGTCAAAATTTCTTTTACAGTTCGTTTGCTTAGATTGAAGCTGCTTGGAGTTGAGTGTTGGAAACCCCGCCCCCCCACATGGCAATTTTACACTTCTATTATTAAATAAATAAGCGTAGAAGAATAGGAATGGTGCAATTGATCCTGAAAGGCTAATTGCCAAAGGAATGAAAGTAGATCTACAAATGATCCATGCATGCCAATATCACTTTCTGGCTACTTGTGATGAAGATGAAAAATGCCAAGGATCAATGGCCCTCTTCTTCATTTACTTCAGGGATAAGATATAACTATTTTCTCTGAGGAGTTTGATTGAAACATTCAGTGTCCTTACCAAAATCTATTTTGTTTTCTGTATTTGTCTTGTGGCAGTGGCATTTTGCTGAGTTTTGGTCTATATAACACCCTTTGAAGATTGTATTGTATTCAACAGCATCGTGGTGCATAAAAGAAGCTGATTTCAGAAGTTGAGTTATCTTTTGACAAGAAGTTTGGGAAAACTTATTGAGGTTAGTTGTGTTGGGTTTCTGATCCAATAGAAGGGTGAGAGTAAAGCATGGGCCAGCTATGCGATTTCTGTGGGGAGCAACGCTCAATGGTATACTGCCGGTCGGATGCTGCTTGCTTGTGTTTGTCCTGTGACCGGAATGTCCACTCTGCCAATGCCCTTTCTAGACGACATTCAAGGACCCTTCTATGTGAAAGATGCAATTCTCAATCTGCGATAGTTAGGTGTCTTGATGAGAAGATGTCACTTTGTCAAAATTGTGATTGTAATGGGCAAGGCAGCTCAGCCTTGGGTCCAGCACATAAGAGGCAGACAATCAATTGTTATTCTGGGTGCCCTTCTGCAGCAGAACTTTCTAAGATCTGGTCATTTATTCTGAACTTCCCATCTATGGATGATTCTAATTGTGAAAAGAAATTGGGTTTAATGAGCATTGATGAGGACAATGTCAGTAATTGTTGGGGGCCTGTCGAAAATAACAGTGCAGTAGACCTTGCTGTTGCAAGAAGAACGAAAGACATGGAAGATGTTGATAAGTTTGGTATGTGGGTGGGATCCTCTTCACTTTCTGTACCGAATCCCATGCCCAGTTTAGATCAGCCATCTGGATTTGTCGATCCAGTCACAACCAAGGTGAATCACTTTCTAATATTTATTATCCAAGAGGTGCAAAGACTTTTGTATTGGAAATTTCAGGGACTGAATATATGGGCCGAGGACAGTCTACCAACAATATGATGATACACTTTGCAAAACATGCAGGGAGATGGGATAACCATCCAATTTGGTTTCCATGGAAGAGCTCTCCTATGCTTGGGCTGATTTGGTGGCCGTAACTATTCCTTCTATAAAACATTTTCTCTGCATTGTTCCCTTCTGTTTTCAGATTGTCTTAAGGGTTCAATTGATTTAGTTGCTGCATGAGAGACAGGAATATGTTGTACATGGGGCTGGTCTTCTATAACCACTCCTTTTCCCCTTCTCTTATATAAATAAATTTTCTTCCCTTTTAATCCTTTTTTTTTTTTTTTGGTGGTGAAATATTTTCTTTTGGACAGAAGTCTTTCAGCCTGGCCCTTTTTATGTCGGTTCCAATCCCCTGCCTGTGTTCTGCATCGAGATGTTGTCATTGGTAGACTGTCACTATATTCTACTAGTTAAATACCTAAAATATGTTCTCCTGCACATATCTATTTGTTTTGTTTCCTGCTACAACTTCTTTGCAATTGCATTTACCTGCATAAATCTTACTGATGTTCTTAGTGATTTTGATAAATAGCATCGTGAAATCAAATAATGGTAATGCTTTTGAAATTAATTATCTTAATGGAAAACAACCACAGGAACCAGTAATGTTTGCAGATGGTAGAAATATTACTTCCGTTTCTAATATGGTTTGTTTAGTTTTATGTTTTTTACAGATAGATTTTCATAGGTTTAACAGCTAGATTTTGGATTTATCTCTGTGTTTATTTATTGGTCTTAGTTTCATAGTTCTTACAGTAATATTACTTGACCAAATCATTAATTACCTTTAGGCCCTGTTTGTTTGCAAGGGAGGGTCGGATGGGATTGTCTGATGAATGGGCCCCCACATGCATGTGGGGTAAATAACAGGGAAAGGAAAAGGATGGGAGTCGTTGTAGAAACCTACCCCTGGTGTTTGGTTGGATCATGGATGGGGTAGGTCTGGGAGAGTGAAAAAGAAAGAGGAAGGTAATCCAACCGTTATCCTACAGATCCACTCCGTAGATGTCTTCTCCAGACCAAATTGGGCAAGGCACACCAAGGTCTGTTGATGCTATAAAAGCTATAAAATCCATTTTGAGCTTGCTTTGCTGATGCATGCTTTATTCAATTGTAAGCGCAGGCGAGATTGGGATACTCTCCCAAGTCTGATTTTTGGATCCAAAATCCCCTCTAATTCTGCTAATTTCACTGTAAATTTATTGTCTGGTTACAGAATTTGAATCAAAATCAGGCTTTACTTCCTGATTTTGCTCACCCAAACGTTTTGTTTTGGTTGATTCTGAGTTTCCGAATCATTTGTTTTGGAGAGAAGAGCATTTGTTTTCTGCTTAAGATCCCTGAAGGAGGGAGTCCAGGGCTCCTGATGGTGAATAATCACATTGGAAGACAATTTTGGGAGTTTGATCCCTAGGTAAGAACGCCAGAAGAGGTTATGGAAGTGGTGAAGGCTTGTGAACATATTAGTTTAGGGCTTTCGGTGGTGAATGGGGAGACGAAAGAGGAAGATGAAGACGGAGAGAGGAGACTGTTGTTTTCCTTGTGACTAGTGCAAAAGTCCCACAAATTTTGTGAGACTTCCTGACGGGTGGGGTGGGAGAATTAGCAGGGGACAAGCATCTGACAGGGAATCTTGGGTTTTATGTAATTCCCAGCTCAGGCTTCCAAACAGAGGTGGAATTAACTGTTCACCGGTAAAATAGTACAAGTATCCCACTCTTTATTCCCAACCCACCAAAACCTCTCTATCCAAGTGGGGCCTTAGTTTTGCTGGATTAGAACCCTTAAATCCGGAATGTGTTGTGATTACGCATATGGCTAGTTGCATGATAATCACATTGATGACTTCTTCTTCTGAGGTAGCTAAACTGACTATTTTCTTATACCTATAGGCAGGTGTGGTCCGATGTTGCAATAGATTTTCCTTTATTAGATGCAGATTTAAGTCATGTATGAATGAGTGATGTAGTTATTAAAATTGAGAAGAAAGGAGGTAATAATATTGTAAAGCTAATCAATTTAATGCAAGTAATAAATTTGTTGCATTTCACTTCTAAGAGTTTTTTAGCTTTTGATCCTCCACCCCCCCCCCCCCTCTCTCTCCCCTTTTCTCAAAAAAAGGTGTATATATATATATATATATATATATATATATATATATATATATATATATATATATATATATATAAAGCTTTGCCTTTTGCTTTATCACTTGTAAACGGTATTCTCTTCTTTGATCTGCAGTTGTGCTGCCCTGGAACAAAGGTCCTTGGAGTCTGTGAACATAATGATCTTTATGAAGATTTCAGTGTGGATGATGTCGATTATGTCGATTTGAACTTCGAGAACTATGAAGAATTCTTCGGTATGTTAAAAAATAATTCAGAACAGCTTTTTGAGAATGGTGGGTTTGATACCTTATTTGGGACAAAGGACATGCCTGCTGTGGATTCCAATGGTCAGGGTGAATTTGTGACGCAGGTTTTCTTCATTAATCCTCCTTCTGTTGTGGTTTTTCCGTTTTTTCTTATGGTTGGATAAACTCACTTTTCATTTATCACTTTTTTTTTTTTTTTTTTTTTTTTGTTTTTTTTTTTTTTTTTTTTTTTTTTTTTTTTTTTTTTTTCCCCTTTTTTCTTTTTTTTGTGGGGGGGGGCGGGGGGGGGGGGGTGGGGTAAAAAAAAAAAAAAAAAAAAAAAAGGAAAAACCCCCCCCCCCCCCTTTTTTTGGTTGGGGGGTTTTATATAAAGCCCTCTCTCTTTTCTGGGGGGGGGTCCCCCTCTCTCCCAAAAAAAAAATTTTTTTTTTTGAAAGCAAAACCCCCAAAAAACCCCCCCGTGCTTGTTGTGCAGCAGATTTCCTCTTTTTTATTATTGTGTTCTGGGAACACAAACCTTTGCCATGTATGAGATTTCTTTTGAAATGTAAGGTTTGTCCTTATATCATTTTGGAAAACATTTCAAAGATTACGGGCTGGAAAAAATAAAGAATGAAAAGATTTTTGCCCATTTGGTTTGTTAATGAGACCTTGATGGCCGTGAGTGATGCAAATGTGTAATGAGTATCTTGTTCTCTCTCTCTCTCTCTCTCTCTCTCTCTTATGATAGGTCATACTGTGTAATTCACCATGGTTGACAAAATGATTTAGGAGTTATTATCTCTTTTTCCAGGGGTCTTTGGCTGCACAAGTCAAAGCACTGCAGCCAGAATGTAGCAATGCAGCGTCTGCTGATTCCGTGATGAGCAGTAAAACCGAACCAAACCTCTGTTTTGCTGCAAGGCAAGACCATTCAAGCCTCTCGGTTTCATTTTCTGGTTTGACTGGAGAAAGTAGTGGTGGAGATTACCAAGACTGTGGTGTATCATCAATGACTTTAAGGGGTGAGCCTCCATGGTGTCCACCCCACCCAGAGAATTCATTCCCACCAGCTAGCAGAGACAGTGCTGTCATGCGTTACAAGGCCAAGAGGAATAGTAGGAAGTAAGTTATTCCATGGAATGAACTTAATAATTGGCAGGCTTTTATGTACATCCATACGCAAATGTGGGCACCAATTTCCATAGATTTCCTCTCTGGAGTTCCATGTGATGAAAGAAAAACTACTTATTTCCTTCTATTGCCAAACAGGTTTGAAAAGAAGATCAGGTATGCCTCTCGCAAGGCCAGGGCTGATGTAAGGCGGCGTGTGAAGGGCCGGTTTGTTAAGGCTGGCGATGCTTATGACTATGACCCAATGTCCCAAACCAGAAGTTTCTGAGAGTACAGTTTTAAACTATACTATTAAAGAAAGGCTGGCTTAAGATCAACTTTGGAACATTCCAAATTGATTGTATTTGAGAGAAATTGATCTGTTCCCTGCTTCTGTTTGCAATGACAAATTGTACCCATGTTTCACAGGAGCACAGTGTCGTCATCTGTAAAATAATATTAAAAAAAAGAATGAAGAGGGGGAAAGGAAAGGCTGATGTAGGAGGTGAGTTCTGATTCTGAAGCTCAAATAACAAGAGTTCAGGTGGAATTTTGGAACGCTTCACCAGCAAAAACCAGTGTATTATGATGTCTTGTGATTCACGACACTGAATGCTACTTTCTTATCTCTTTTCAGCTTATCTTTGTCTTACCTATTTGAGGGCATGAATACATGTTTGACTTTTCCTAGGAGTGGGGAAGACGTCCCAACCCCCCCCCCCCCCCCCAAAAAAAAAAAAAAAAACCAATGTTTTTTTTTTTGTGTACATTCGTCTCTGTTTTGTACTTTTCCCCCTTGATTGATACACTTGAGGAGATCGTCAGCTGTGGCTTCGTAGCTGGGGATACATCACTTCTGGCTTGGACAGAGAAACCCCTTTTCTTTCTTTTTGGAGTGGGATGGTGGGTTGGTCTGTGATATGTAGCAGAAGGTTATCTATCTATTCAATATATTCTGTTGATATTGGAGGAGCCGATGTAAAGAAGAAAAGGAATGTAAAAAGAGAGTTATAGCTTTTTTCATTTTGGTATTAGAGTGTAAATTGGCCTGGAGGATTGGCCCTGAAGATGTATTCCTCATACTAGTGGCAGTTTTAATTATGTGAATTCTTGTAACTGTTATCACCCAAGTTATTTGCAAATTTGCATACCTCTCAACGGCAATGGAATGATTGAAAGTGTTTTTATGGAGAGTACAATTTTTTTTCTTCTTGTTGCAAAGAGCTGATGTTATGTCATATCGTTTTTGATATCGTTTTTGACCTGCCCAACCGATCTTAGGCAAGAATGCTGAGCCACCAAGGAGATAATTCATTGAAGAGGGCTTGACAGAGGCATAAACCCTAAAAGAAGTAACTAGTTTAGGTATTAATTTAAGCACCAAGCAGAAACTTATCATGTCAGAGGGGCAACCAAACTCACAGCATATCACACGGTATGACCAACTGGTGCCCCCCCCCCCCCCCCCCCCCCCCGCGCCCCCCTTTCACCCTGGGCTCCCCAGCACGTTAGGCATGCAAAATCCAACCGCATGAAGCTCTTTGTTCATTGAGTTTCCAAAGGCTCCAATCCATCACTTGCTAGTACATAGTGACCCTGGACTCTGCTGATTTCAAACTGTGATTTTACACTTTTTTTTGGGTTGGGAGGGAGGTTGGGTGTGAGATGGACGCAAGTTTTGAGTCTGGGAAGCAAACTGGCTGTGCTGGATTTCACGGCAACCACCAAAGCAGAGACATGATGCATATAGACAAAATTAGAACATTACATTGGGAACGATAAAGATCAAGATAAAGTTCCATTACTTTTGGGTTCACTGGCTTCAGAAAATTTCCAAATTGCAGAACTAAATGGTTGGCTTTTGAAAGACCATCTTTAGTATATTTAGTTTGCATCTTATGTGATTGATAGAACCCTGGCTCAAATTGTTCAGGGACCGGCTGAGATTTCCTTGGTTGTGCCTCCTCATCAGATGGTGACGCATCGTCAAACACATCGTCAAACATGAGATCAAGCCAACATGCGCATAGCCATGTTTATTATAATATTTTTTGGGGCATCCAACACTACAGCACCCATAAGCTCCTGCAACTACTGGGATGAGGGGGGAGCGAAAGGGAAATCAGAAGGGTTCAACTTGTGCACAATGAAGAATGGAGAATCAAACCCTTGACCTCTTAGGTGCCTGCACACTACACACTATGGCGAGGCAATTGACCCATTGAGCAAGGATTTGTTTCCGTGGTAATCATGGTTTGAGGAATTGGAATCAGATACGGTAAATCATCTGACTTGAATTGGATTTGGCTGAACCCATTACCGATTATAGCCGATTCCTGCAACCCATTTTTCATTCTCCCATTGTTCATGTTTAATCAATAAAATAGCTAAATATCAATAGTAACCTTTTGAAACAAGCTCTCCAAGTTTATTGAATCAAGAAGTCCAAAAATGCACAGATTTTTGGTCATCCTATTACCAATTTCTAAGGTTCCGACTGATTCTGAACTGATTCCATGGAGGCCAATCTCATGTCCCATTCACCACTTCGAAAACCATCACTCCATCATGCGCTCCCACATTTTGTTCATTGTTGAATGTTGATCCATATCTCCCCCAGCAACAATCCACACCTCTCAAAACCATTGCATTAAAAAAAAAAATATATATATATATATATACACACACACACACACACACACACAAGCCAACAGAGATCTTTTTTTCATGCCAACAGCCTCAGCTCTTTTTTTCATGCCGACAGAGATCTTTTTTTCCTTCCAATATTCTTCATCAAGCAGATGCGAGACACCCATGATAATAATCATTCTTTCTCATTACAACAAATGTAAATTCTTTGATACCAGAAGGGTGGAGGAAAACTAAAACTACTACAAACTGTGACTACATAAAAATAAGCAAAGCTGCTTTAGTCTGTTCATCTTTCCCTGGTGTCCCTATAAGGTGACTCACTTTCTTGGTCCTTCAAGAGGCCCAGAAGCACAAGAAAGCCAAAAAAGAAAAATCCTCCTTTCCAACCTCCTCCACCGCCGCCGCCACCACCACCACCATCTCCATCATCACGAGGTGGAAATCCAGTCCCACCATCATCAAGCTCAGGTGATTTTTCCTTACCTGAAAGCCATCAAAATGTCACTATATTATGGTAAAGAAAAAAGGGGGTGGGGAGATGGCAAGCATAAGAACCAAACATGCCCTCATGCCCGTAAAGGGACTTCGTTCCAGGTTGGCCAACAAAGAGGAAGTCTTTCTATGGCTTTAATGGCCGTCATATGCCAGCTTAATGTATTGTTATCCATTTCTGAAGGAGTGAGTACCATCTAGATATATTTTCAGGGAAAAATGAAAGTAAATAAAGACGACTACAAAAGAAGGGCGAGGGGATCCCACTGGTTTTATAAGGGAATTTTTCTATGCAGTTGATTCATCACTGATTAATCTCTTCTAGGAAGTTCGTCTTTTTAATTCTCTATTTGGTTATAATTAAAAGATTTGTCATTGTGTTTCCTTGATCTTACTTTTGAAGCACCAACCAACGGTACAGATAGAAGTCAGAATCAATTCTCAGTAATGTAGGGATGGTGACACTACAAACAATTCAGGTTAAAATTATCCCACAATAATGGAGTGATTAAATGAAAGAGTGAATTATACAACAGGCCTTCAAAGGAAGACCAGTCAATATTTTCAGTTTTAGCCTGAACTTCAAGATATGGTATTGAATATTTAGGTTTCCAAGAAATGACTGTTCACAATGAAGGCTAAAAAAGGTATTGCGTACTAGTTTTCTTTCTCCTGTAGCAAAAAAACTGGGATTAATGGGCTCAAATGTAAGAATAAAGAATTTTTTTGATTTACTCTAGAAAAGTATAACTAAACGCTAACAACCATTAAAGAACACAGACCCACTGGGTCCAACTTGCAAAGCCCCAGAAGTTCTCTCTAGAAAGTGCAGTCCTCTAAACTTGCTTTGGTGAGTTTATCACTCACCAAATCAGTTATCTGCCCCTACATGCAGTTTTTTTTTTTTTTTTTTTTGGGGGTCTTTGGAGGACAAACGTTTCATCATAAGGGATGTATCATCTAATTCCTGAAAGAGGACGGCTGAAATGGAGAAGCCTTCTGAATAGACATATCCATCAGTTTTAGAGTAACAAACCACTCATCTAAGATGTGGCCTGCCAGTTGGAGTAGCATGCTGACAAGATGATAAGCCACACATGCAGTGAGAGTAGCATCAATCCTTGGTAAAAAGAGAAATATGATCTCTTTAGTATGATAAAAACAGGCCTCCCATGTAAAAAAGGAGCCTCCAAAAAGGCCACATAGAAATAACAAATAGAAACATCCCACATCTCTGAAATTTGTTTGCAGGACAGAAAACTACCTCATTCATATCTGTAAGAAAATCAATAGATGCATGAAATCTGATGCATGTACGAAGATTAAGTTACTACAATTAGCACCAATTAAGTCATACAATGACCAAAAAAAAAAAAAAAATGGAGGGAGATTTCACACCACAGGTCATCCTACACCTCCCCTTTACAAAATGCAACAATGTCCATTCAAGACCTATCATCTACATCTGTGTGTGAGACGATATAGAATAGAAAAAAATGTGTTTATTAAATCAACGCCAATGAATTTCAGTCACCTTGAATGGGAGCATTTGTAATTACTGATGTTGGTGACTGGCGTGTAACAGTCTGAGTTTGCTCTGCACCACACTTTGCATTCTGCATGGAAATAAAGCTAAATCAGTGCCAAAAATATCTAAATACTCCAAAAATATCTTCCAAAAAACAAAAGCCTCCTTCTCTCTCATCCTTATCCATAAATCACAAAATACCCCTTGATATGTACTTTGCATGCTTCAATTCTAAATCTTATTACTCTCTACTCGCTTCTACGTCATTCATTGAAGTTTTCAATTCAAACTGGGTTATAGGATAGATGGAACATTAAATTAAATTTGATTTTTGATCTTAAATTGAGTATAGAATTTTTTTGCATACTCAATTCTCTTCAATTTTTTCTTATTCCCAAAAAAAGAAAAAAAACACTTAACTCATTTATTATTTTATTTTTCCCTTAGAACTCAGAATTTGCAACGAAGCATCAACCAAGGATGAATTTTAAACACTGTTGAACCCTACTGAACATGCATATTTGCCAATCAATAATTCCTTTTCAGATCTTCGGACAGGAAGATCACAGAAGGTAATACAAGAGGGACAACAAGTAATCCACATTATTTACTAGCCCCGCAGCTAACTTCAACATGCCATAAATAGTGAAGGATTGTTCTAGAAATTGACCCACTGGGAAACCAGTATATGCTGAGAGGAATCAGGAAGCCTCCGAACATCATAGCCATTTAAAATATCACGGACACACATGGAAACTGAAATGGCGTGTTTTAAGTGCCAAATGTCGTTGGCAATGTGTAACTGCAGTGCACTAAAAGAAATGAGATATTGAATAAGAACCATATGTTGATGAAGCCACATATAATTTCAAAGAAGTAGCATATAACGAATTATTAGCTTTATTTTCTTCCTCAAATTAAAATTCCACAGAACTTTTAGCAGACTTTAAGCTCTTTCCTTTCATAGCCACCCTTTTGATTTGGGTTCTTTTCACCCCTCTAGGTATCCATATTCTTTTAAGAATTGCAAAGGTTCAACATGGTAGTGCGCATGCAGCCAGTGGATTGAAAAGAAGGAACAATCAACTCACCAAAGCAGCTGCACATATTACTGACCGCATTCGTATGGGCTTCCTGCTTTGAAAACATAGAGATCGTGTAACAGGCCTCACTAAACTAGATTGAGGAAACTGAATTTTTACACCGCACATATCTGTTTTGCCTGAGAAGTTACAATATTTAGCAAGCAACTTAAATGAAGATTTAACAAAAGCTTCCTTACCAAAATCATAAATATAATAATCTTTAAAATGAAGTTGCAAAAACCTTATTCAAATAAGCATGAGAAAGAGATCAAGGATAAAGATAAGGAAACATATACTTGCATTTTCCAACATACAAATTTAGGAAGCATATTGAAATAGACATGAGCAAGTGCTTCCCAACCAAAACATAGCACAATATTTCAAATTAAGCTGCAGCAACAGCAGCGAAGGGGCAACTTGGGCTAAACCTAAGCCCAATTTTGATTACGTGGAGCCAGCCCTAGGGCATGGCCCCAAACAAAATTCATCAATTGCCAAACCACTCTGACCATATTGCCCCCCTAACAGCAGGTAGGAGTAAGTAGACCACTTCTACCAAAGTTTAATGCTAGTAAGGTCCACAGGGGTGTAAATTATGGAACTGATTTCCTTATCGAGCGACATGTTATGGGACGGGTCTCCTAATGGTTCCAGAACCAAATAACCATTAAAGAACAGAAATGCCTAAACCCGTTAAGGAACCAACTAGTTTTATGGTTTACATATATTGAGCTTCTAAATTTCTCTATCCTTTAATTTTGTCTTAGTTATTTATAAATTTCAAATTCAAATAGAATTCGCTGACTGTATCTCTCTGTGTCTATATCATGTTTTTCTCTTGTTGATAGAGCAACCTAGCATTATGCACACTGGCGTTTGATTGAAGGATCAGAAGAGCAGGAAAAAAAGTATCTATTTTATTTAAATGTGTGCCGTAACTTGTTTTTCAACATCCTGAAGTATGATCTTGGATTGGTTATAACATATAAGTTGTTTCAACATCATTTGCCGGCTGGCTCGCTTGGATAAAATTGTTGTTCTTTAGCTGTAACTTGCAGTGACTAGTGAGGTGGATATGATTTTTTAAGTAGACCACTTCAAAAAGTCGCTTTATCCCCAACCAATAATGCAGAGACGTGTAACTTAGAGAGGTGTTTACTCTGTATCTGTAAAATCTGAAAAAAATTTGATTCTTCTACTGTTTCTATCAAATCTGAAATTTGCTTAGAATGAGTATTTGATTTTAATTTTAGATGGACCTTTATTAGATGAGGATTTTTTAATTTTAGACAGTATGATAGTGCTTGGAACCGTTTAGGAACCGGATTCGATCCACCCATCAATAATCAGGGTGGAAGTCAGTTTGAAACTGATTAGCTTTAGCTTATTGGACTGGTTCTGGGGATGATTCTAAAGTACCAAACCGGAACCGATTACCCCATACCATCCCAATTTACACCCCTCAAGGACCCCATGTAAAATCTCAAAATTAGTAATCCTTTTCCATCCACTAGAATTTGATAGGAAATATAGTATCCCGGGCATAAGAATGGTACCAGGCACACCAGCACCATCTGAGAACTTATAAAGCCACCAAAATGCCCCTATCTTATCAAAATGGAATACATATCAAGATACAATCTAGTAAAGCTCATGTTGGTCCAGAAAGTTTTTCCAACATACCAAATACATTGAAAGTATCTCTTACAATATGAAATGATAAAATGCCTTTGATGCATTTATGTGCCTTTGATGCATTTATGGTGGACCAGAAGCCTGGCAATATGACATATAAGTGCACCATGAACTACTATACCTCAAAAAAGGAAGTCTTAAAGCTAGACTGTAAGTTTTTCTGGGCATTTCACTTTTTTAAGTAGTGTCTCTCATTCTATGTATAAGGTGAACCTTAATGTTTCAACCAAGATCATCTTTAGGCTGTGCTTGGTATCATTTTTTGTTGCTATTTATTGTCAGAAAAAAATAAAAATAGGATCAAATTCAACAAAAAATGTTTTACAATCTGTTTTTGCACAAAGTTTAAGTTACACGTGTTTTTTAATCTCCAACGGATCTGAAAATGGGGGTAAAAGAGTCCATTGCTTCTAACGGATAGAAACAGTACTCTATAAAGAAGGAAGTTTAACGTTAGCTCTCATCGAACTCTCTTCTTTTGCGAATCTCATCGAGCAGCTCTCTCCATCTTTGCAAAGCGGAAATCCCTGCAAAGCATCTCTCAACTCCGCCAAACTCGAAGCTGCTCCCATTTTCTCCCATCTTCCCTGCTGTACTTAAGAGCTAAGTACTCTCTCTCTCTCTTTGTGTATGTATTCTTTTGTTTCATGTTTAGGGTTTTACTCCAATGGATTGGAATGGTTTAGGGTTTTTTGGTTTGCTTGAAGAATGTTCTATTATTATTGATTTTTGATTTTGGAATGGTTTAGGGTTTTCAACATTAAGATTGTTCTGTTGAAGATTGGTTTGGTTTTACTACAATGTTCTTTTTCTTTCTCGATCTTCCAATATTTTTTTTAAGGAGGGAAACAAGAAAATAGTTTGGATTTAATGAAATTACAAACAAAATTCATAAGGGGAGAGAGAGAAAAAGAGAAAGTAAAGGTACTGTGGAAAATTTGCAGGTAGCGGAGAGAGAAATTCAAAAGAATCTCTCATGGAGAGAGAAAGAGACAAGCTTAGAGAAGCCCTCTGAGGTCATACCAGTGAATTTTATTCCGCTCTTTTGTTAGTTTTTTATTTTACTTTAGTGTTGAGTTCATAAACTGCCTAACCTAGTTGTAGTAACAAACATGGCAGTGCTTTGCCACAGAAGGAGCAATATTTGCATCTCATGAGCTCCTTTTATCTATGTATAAAAATTGATGATTCCAGTTTATAATAGATGCTAGAAGTGATTTATATTTGAAATATTACTGTTATGAATGTTTCGTTGCGGTTTCTGTGAAAAATTCCCCATTTTTTAGAGATGGTTTTACCTGGGAAGAATAATTTCTGTTGTGGTTAGATTGTGGACTCCTCACATTGTTAGGAAATCCAACCAGAATTTGTTTTGCAGTTTCTTGTTGGAAGTTAGTGGTCCAGCGGACTCCTTGTCTGGGACAGCAAACAGTGATAGTTCAAGGGTCCTTGCAGTTGCCAGTTGAGTCCCCCAGATATTTATTGTCAAGCAGGATAATACTAACTATTTGGATAGGTATCACTCCATCAAGTAGTTCTTGAGGAGTCTGGGAAAAACCTGGATACATAACTGTGAGTAATCAAAGCTCCAAATTCTAGTGCCCTGCTTATCAGAAGTGGGCAACTATGAGATTCAAAATCTCGATCCTTACAACAGTGACATTCCAACAGCTTTGTCTCTTCCACTTCCCTGCTATAAGAACCCACGAGAGCCTATGGATTCAAAAAGATCATCTTCAAATTACAGACATCTAATTACAGCAGGGAGAAATTCTAACATATCACTTTCCAGAATACCTATTATAAACCAAAAAAAAAAAAAAAAAAAGAAGGAATTTTCAGGATTCAAGGTTCAAGAATGGTATACTCCAAAGGGTTAGCTCAGTTGGCAACATGGAATAAAATCTCGGCGAGATCTCGTCATTTTCGGTGTTTTCCTGACTAGCCGAGACGAAAATAGGGTCGATAACCATTTTCGTCTCGGCAGTTACATGTTCTCGCCGAGATCTCGGCAGTTTTCGCCAGATCTCGGCGAGATCTCGCGAGATATTGCTTTTTGCTTCTTTTTTTGTCTTTATAAAAGACAGAAGTGGCTGTTCTCGGTCGAGAACTCGACCGAGACTGCCCCTTCTTCTTTGGTTTTTCAAATTTTTTTCATTTCTTCCCTCATTTTTTGTTTGTTTTGGACTTCTAAATTGCTACGGGTGGTGCTTCGGACTGCGGGGATTGCTGTAAGAGCTTCATATCTTGCTGAAAAATGAGATTTTTACACGAGGGAGAAATTTTTTTTTTTTTAGAATGTGATGAAATTTTTATATGTTAGATACGTGAGCCCGATCTACAAGCTCACCTATCCCACTACGACTGCATATGGTTCTTCCTTCGACGATGGTTCAGATGCAGGAGCACAGACACGGAGTCAGAGTGGATCAACCAACTTCTATTCCGTTCCATCAGTACTTCCGCAAGAGTTTACGCACCAGCGTACTACTTCACAAGTTTTTCCGTTCTTCCCAAAGATAGGTATCCTTCGAACAACTACTGATGTTATATTTATGAATCATGTGCAAGACTACCAGAACTACTTTGCATCAAGAATGTCATGGAAAGATTATGTTGCTCAATTGGAAAACAATTTGCGTCGACAACTTTCCCAGATGTATGATGATAGTAAGATGGATCATTCACGACACTCTACGTATTACTAGACATTGTATCTGTATAAGGATTGTGGAATTGTGGACTATGGGCACAAGGGGACTATGAGATCATTCAATGTTGAATATTTGAACTATGATGTAATGATTTATAATGAAGTGTTATTTATGTTATTGTCTCATTTGTCATATTTGATTGAATATAATAGCTAATATTATCCTAAATTTACAACAGACTTCAGCGTTGACTGTCAAAACATGGGTGTAAACCCAAACAACCGCAAATGGTCATTATTTTTACAATTTTATACTCTAAATGTGTTTATATATGCAAAAATGAGGTTTCCCTGAAGTTGGAGACCTAAAAAATGCATTTTGGCCACCGAGACAGCCTTTTTAAGCTGTCTCAGCCTTTTTAAGCTGTCTTGGACAAAATGCACTGTCTCGGCGAGATCTCGCCGAGATCTCTTCGAAGGAGGCCGAGACTCCTCCGAAACCCGAGATTTTAAACCTTGGTTGGCAATGGCCAACATCTCACAATTATGAGGTCATGAGTTCAACTCTCTTGGGGGCCTACCTTTCCAATATAAAATATAAAATAAAAATAAGGTTCCACGATGGTTTGGCTAGAAGTTTTAATGATGGGTGGAACAGTTTTAATGATGGGTTCCACCCAGTACAACTCTCCAACACTTTCCAATATTGGAACAAGATGTACAAGCACTTCAAGAGTTTACGTAATTATTAACGATCAATAATAAATGGCAAATAATATTAAAATTATGCATTACGTTGAGATAATTTGGGGTTGGGGAAAGAGAACTTAAATACCATCTATGGCTTAATTTTCCCATACCACCCCACAATCAAACAATAGGAAGTTTGAAGGAAATACATGAACATACCTAGAGAAGCCTTAGATGTGACGGTGAGCGGCACAATAGCAGTTAATGAAGACATTTTGCTCGTAATGAAGAGAATAACCTGAAAATTTTAACTGACATTAGATCATTATCACAAAGGAAAAATATTTACTAGCATAAAGGCATATCCAATGAAAACTTATGGAATGTAGTAAATAATGAAGAAAGGCTATATTGAATAAGGTCATATGCGCATCTACACTAGTAGTAGATTAAAATCTCGAGTCTCCAGGTCGTCTTGATCTTTGGCCAGAACGAGATTTCCAAGATCTCGAGAACATGCAAAAAAGCGGCGAAGGCTTGAAAAATTGGTGTTTTGAGCATTAAATGACCATTTTAATGCTTGATACTCCAGGTAAACATTATTTTAGCATACATAAACACATTTAAACCATAAAATTGTAAAACTAATCACAAATTGTAGGAAAATCAAAGATTCATAATTCGTAATTCCATACAATGACATACAAATACTCAAATAACTAAACAGAGTCAAAGTCTCAAATACTCAAATACAATGATTCCCCGACAATCTCATGGGAAAATTTGTCAGAAACCCGAAGATAATGGAAGGTTTTGAAAAAAAATGGAGAAAGAGAGAAAAATGAGAGCTATTTGCTTCGAAAATGGAGAAAAAAAGCACAAAACAGGAAAATAACAAGTCTCGGTCGAAATTTCGACTGAGATTTGGTATTTATATAAAGTTTGAACCACTTTGGTCCAAAACTGGTTGAGATTGGTCGAAACCAATCAAGACTAGTTGGGATTGAGTTGAGACCCAATCTCGTACCAAACTCGTCTCAACCCAGTCCAGAACTTCGATAAATCCAAGATCTTGCACTAGTCCACAAATGGAAAAAAAATCAAGAACCCTAATTGATGAGGACATCGACACCTAATGATACTATGATTCCTAGTAGATTTAGGATTCCTAGTAATAGATTTAGGACTCTTCTGTTTTTTTTTTATTATTTATTTATTTCTGTTTGGTGGACCCCACGCAGTAACGTGGGTTAGTTTATTATCATTTAGATTAGTGGACCCCACCCCCTCTATGTGATTCACGATTGAGTATGTTTTAGTTAGAGTTGTTTTAGGACTTTATTTTTATTGAGATTTTAGAATCATAATGTTATTAGGAGTGTAAGCCTTGTATAGACTCTTTTTTAATGAATAAAATTCAGTTGATGATTATTGATGACAAAAAAAACAGAAAGCAGAAGATTGCTCTCGTCTCTCTCTCTTCTCTCTCTTTGCAGGTACAGCAGCCATCCCTCTCAGCTATTCTCTCTCTCACTTCAGGTAAGACCCCCCTCCTTTGATCTGTTGGGACAGATTTCTTCTCCCCCTTCTCTCTTTCTTATTACTGAAATTCCTCTTGCATTGCTCTCCGCATTGCTGTCCCCTTTGTTTTTTTTCTGATATTTATTGTCAAGCATATTATTACCACCTCTTCTATTAGCCAATATCATAGTGATAACCTGCTGTTGGGTTATTTATTTTTGTTCTAATACATCATGTTGAGCTGTAATCTAATCTACATAATTCCTGCCATAGTGAATGCCAAGTTAGTGTTTACTAACGTGGACAGCCACTTTGATGGCATCGTTACAACTGAATCTTCATATTTAGCATGTTATGATTAGGATTTCATCTCTTTAATTATTGGGAAGTTGCTGTTTTTACATGTTCATAGGTTTATATAGTCATTAGGCATATATCTTGTTAGTTTTAGGAGTTTTGAAATCTTTTGCACATTAGTACTTCTTAACCTATGTTTTATTATGAACATGACATGAAACCTAATTAATAATTGCTTAGTTGATCATGTTACTTGGCTTTATACTATTCTTTATTTGTGGTTATCATGATACTAATCTCGTAAGCATGTCATGTGCGTTGCTGCCCATAACAGTTCCTACACATTAGTTAGTTATTTCTTTAATCCTTCTGTTTTATCGTGTTAGAGTAGGTTAAACTAGAAACCCTAGGTTAGCATACATCACTAATCAATAGACAAGTTGGATTATCCCAAATCAAAATTTTATCAACCATCTTCCATCCCACAAATAAGTTTTCCATGGACCAGAATTAGCAAGCTAAATACAAAAATCTAGCAACTGGGTACTTGTAATCACAATACCCAATATTGAACATAGTTAGTAAATATGGGTACGGCAATGTGTACAAATACGTACAGGTACTAAATGAGCCTGGACTTCAATAATACTTCAAAACATTCAACGTAAAAAAAAGGGCATGTAACAATATCATACGTGTTTAATATGATTCCTATTTAAAAATTCAGGAACAAAAAAGGGTATATATCACTATGCAGCTGGCATGTACACAAACACAATAATTAAAGTCGAATTTTATCAAAATGAAGGGAGAAAAAACAGGGAAGAGTAGGAATTGCTAAGATTTCAACCGAATAAAGGCATACTGATAAAATCAGATCAGCCTAAAATTAGGGTCAAGTTTTCCTCTTGGTCTGATCTATCAGACAAACTAGATAATTAGTTATCTTAGGCAGAAAACAGGGGGCAGTACGTACTGCCAAGGTTTTAAGAGAAAACAGGGCAGCAGTGTGCGAAATTGATTAAGGGAAGTTCCAATCTCGTTTAAGTTCAGAAAGAGCATTAAGAAAAACAAAACAGGAACAATTGATGAGAAGAAAGTGGGTAAGAGAACCATAATTGTCAAGGTGCCAAAGTGCTGGAGTGGGCACCTAGGCGTAAATAAGGTGTTGTAAGGGTACATCTTCCATAAGAGGATTTGTACAAAAAGAAGGGGGTTAAGAGCATCATTTTTTTTATACATATGTATAATTACACGCATTATGGTGTATATTTGTTCTTTATGCATCCAATAAAAAAAAGCTACAAATGGCATCAAATTAAAATAAAATAAAATAGAATAAAACAAGGAGTAATACAATAAGACGACCAACCACCCATGGGTTGAAAATCGTCTGAAAGCCTAGGCCGGCTTGACAACTACGAAGCATGGTTTGAGGTGCCGATCAAAACCAATGGTTTCGACTAGCACAACTGGGTTTCGACCAAGGTCGAGATGAAACCTTAGGTCGGTACTGAAAAGTACCAGGTCTTGATCGAACCTTGGTTTTGGTCCACCTAGCCTTACAAAAGTCTGGGTTTCGATCGAAACCTGTCTCCTGTCTACTTTGACAAGTTTCGACCCAGCTTGACCAGGTTTGGACTCCAAAGGCAGGAACAATACACAAAAAACAAGGCTACAGAAAAACAATAGTTATTAGACAGTACTTATTTATAACCAATATCATTTAAGTAAATGTTTACTTAAGATATTATTCACAAATAACAAATACCCCCCATTTGAATCCAATAAAAATAGTCTAAAATTCAAATTCCAAAAGGGTAAAAATTCAACCCTCCAATTCAAGAACAAAAATAGATTTTTGGATGCGGAGGCGATTTCAACTTCTAAATGCTAGACTTTTTCCCAAATCTAAAAATTCAATAAATTTTATTTTAGTAAATCATCACTAAAAACCAATAGTGTGTCAAAATAATCCCTCGCTTTGATGACCAAAAAATGATTTCCATTCAGACGACTTTAAATAGCATTCATATCTCCAAACAAAGTTTGACTAGAGTGTAACTCAATTATAATTCAGATTCAAGCAACCTAGGATTTATTAGAAAGTAGATTACACTAGCTTTACATCAAATCCGAGATTGCTTGAATCCGAGTTATATTGAAGGAGTTACGCTCCAGTCAAACCATGTTAGATGTATACGAATGCTGTTTAAAGTCGCTTTGGATGAAAATAATTTTTTTGATATCAAAACAAGAGATTATTTTGACACACTCTTGGTTTTTAGTGATGCTTTACTATAATAAGATCTATGAAATTTTTAGATTTGTGTAAAAACCTAACATTTGGAAGTTGAAAATCGCCTTCATACCAAAAAATCTTGTTTTTGTTCTAGAACTAGAAAGCTGACTTCTTATACTTTTGGAATTTGAATTTTAGAATACTTTATTGGATTCAAATGGTGGGGGGAACGGTATGCCTACTTAACTCTAGACACAATCCCAGGTCTTAGCGTACACTAGCAAACTTGGATCCACACCACATACTATTTTGGATGTCTTTTTTTCAGACTAACATATGAAATAGGTATAAGAAGGTTGAAATAGGCTATATAAAAAAAATCAGATTAAAAAAAAAAAAAAAAAAAAAAAAAAAAGTTCTAGGCCTCGAAACCATGGTTTCAAGGTTTTCCCAGAAAAATCCCAGGTTTCGACCAAGTTTTGGTCAAAGCCTGAGACAATTCGATTTCGAGGCTGGTCGAAACTAGCACCTTGAACCTTGCTATGAAGAGAACAAAATATTGATAGGCAATATGAAAGAGAAAATAAGACAAGGAACTCACATGACTGAGAGATTATTACCTGAGAAGATGAGATTGATTATAGGATACAAAAGAGAAGAAGTAACCAGCACCATACAAGCTATTCAGTAACTTAGCCACCAAACATAGCGACAATCTTATTTCTTCATCTCCTCGCAAATTAACCTTTATTTCTATGGGATTTTTCTTTTGATTACAATTTCCAGAACAAAAGTAATATTTAGACAATGTTTCATGGTAAAGTTTTCCCTTAATCTCGTTGTGGTTTTCAAGCGGCTGAGTCGTCTTCTTTTAAACTTTAATTTATTATGAACGGGATTTACTCAGATGAGTCTAGGAACTAGAATACCAAAAACCATGACACCACACCATCCTCTGTGACTAGTTCTTTCTTAGCTTAATTATCATCCTTTCCATTAGATAAGGACGTTGAAATTTAGCAATTCAAAAGAAGCAACTCTAAAGAAGTGGAGATGCAAAATCTGGTTTGATCATAGTTGTCAAGGCATCAAGGCGAACCAAGGCGTTGGAGACTTGATAGATGCCCAAGGTAACCAAGGCGGTTTATTTTCCAAGGGGTCACCATATGCCTAGACGCCTAGGTGGTGCCTAGGCAACACCTTGACAACTATGGTTCTGATGAATTATTCATCTGAAGTTATGGATTATTATGTTAAAATTTTGAGTTTGCACAACATTGGTGTCTGATTTAGTTGGAGAATGAGGTGTTAGAAGCAATTGTCCAATTAGTTGTGCTTGCTATTATTTTGGTCCCCTGAATTTTTGCTAGACTTTGGTGTTTATCCCATTTTTAGCTCTCTCGCTATGCTTGTCGATTAAAGATATTTATACCGCTAAATTTCATTCACTCTTGGCATTTAGGGTTGGTGCCTATTATTGTCTTGTTGGTTTGGTGACTTGGTCCATGCTGCTTCAACACCACCTTCTTTGAGGAGGCCACTATCCACAGCTGGCATTTGAATCCAATTGTAAACCTCATGTTTGGACAAATTTAATATTATTAAATTTCACACAATTGAAAATCCTAACACAAACCAAAGGAAGCAAATGATCTAAACAACTACGGACAGAAAACACGTTCATGGTTAAAGATATCTGATCATCACCAAAATTCCACAGGAAATATACAAGAGAGAGAGAGAGAGAGAGAGAGAGAGAGAAGAGAGAGAGAGAGAGAGAGAGAGAGAGAGAGAGAGAGAGATACCTCCGATTTACATAACCAGCGACGCTGACTGAAGAGGCAAATGGTGAATTTGATTAAGAAGAAATAGTTTTAGAACTCAGAAAGAAAGAGACTTAGCGACGCAGGTCCCGGCAATTTCTCTGGTTAAGTAGATATTGCTGTTCTAGTGATTGCAGTCAAAGGCGACTGACGTTCTGGGGCTTTTTCATTCAGAAAAAGAAGAAGAAAGGGAAGAAGGATGAGGCTTGTATTTTTTGTTGTGTGTAAATGGTAACATGAGTTTTTATGCCCCGTTTGATAACCATCCCACTCCCATTTCCTTGATTTCAGGTGGGAATATTTTTTTATTTCCATGATTATTGAGTATGAACAGCGTTTGGTAACACTGTTCTAGAATCAATTCCAGAACAAAATGAGATCAGAATCAGCATTTGGTACGCAATTGAAAGAATCACTCATTCCTACATTGATTATTATGAAAATTGCATTTTAATAAGCAACAAAAGAAATTAACAGGCACCACATCCGTGTTAACTAATATATATACCCATTGTTAATCCATCGTTGGAAAATCTGTTATTAATGATCTATAGAAGAAATGTCTGAATTGAAATGTATTCAGTGGGTTAACTTAATAGTATAACATGACTTCCTAAACCAATTGCTTTGGTCAAACTAGTAACAGGGACAAAAAATAATTACACAAATACATAAAGAAAACCAAAAAACTGAGTAGATTTGATTAAATGGAAATACCAGCAAAGGTGAAGTGATCCGCCTCTCAACAGCAAGATAAAACTCCTTCCTTCCTTCGTCTTCAACCCAATTGCAGATTTGCAGTTGAACCTAGCTGCAATAAACTCAAACTTCTTTCAAAAAACCATTTTTACAGTAAAAACAGCCAGAGAAAATAAAGAGTAAATTGGATTACCTTGGTAGCCTCAATGGGGTTTCGCCTTGAAACAGCCGTCCTTCAGGAGAGAAGGTGTTAACACCTCTGTCCTACCCAGCCCTTCAATCAAGAGAAGATTAAAATCAATATAACTATTCAACAACCTATCAGCAAAACCCTAAATTTGGTGCTCAAAAGTGGTTTTCTCACCTCGTAAGGAATAGAATAAATTCGAATGAATTCCAGCAATCTGTCAAAACAAGCATACGAAGAAAAAGAATATTACAGATAAGGAAGAGAGTTCGTACAGATTCAAACCATATTCAGAGGAACTCGCCGGTACGAATTTGGTCACCGGCTCAGACAAATTTCTAAAAAAATTGGCGAAACGAGAGAGAGAGAGAGAGAGAGAGAGAGAGAGAGGGAAAAATCGAAGCTTCTAACCTGCGCTGAGGATGAGCTCGAAGACGGAGATGAATTTCGCCTGGTGCCTTCGATAACAGACACAATCACTAATCCAAAAAATGAAAAGAAAATAAACAATCCGATTCTGGAGAAAATAAAAAGGCCCTTAGGCCCCGTTTGGATAGCGGGTTGAGTGGGGTGGAATGGTTCTAGAAGTGGGACCCATGTATTGGGAGGTGAAACAGAAACCTTTTGGTTGATACTTGATAGGCTAAAGCCCTAACCCTAAAACCCTCTTTGTTCAGCTCATTTCCTGCTGAGTCCTAAGCCCAAAAAAACACTGTAAGTAGAAGCGCAAAACCCTAGTTTATTCCAAGTAATTTTGCTGCTACTCTCTGCAGAAAGATGAGATGTGCATGGCAATTGCTCCTCCTCCGCAATCGCCCTCGATTTTTCATTCGCAGTTCGACAATCGAGTCTATGGCTATGGAATTACAGGTAAGTGAGTTATATCCTCGAAAACCTCGTTATTTCTCTTCAATTTCTGGTCGATATGCGTATACGAATTGCATTCCCCTCTTGTTTGGTTCGGTTACGAGGAATCTTGGTCACCGTAGCTTTTCGTCTGAACCCGCCGTGCAACAACAGGATCCCGATCACGATCATGTCGTATTGCTGACCGATATTTTCTCCAGGTCAAGCGATCCTAATGACATTAGGAACGAATTAAAGTCGATTAAACCTCCGCTTAGCCACGAAATGGCGTTGACAGTGCTAAAGAATCTTGATGGGAGTCCGGAGGTTGCTCGGAGGTTTTTCGATTGGATTTCGGAGACCCACAGCGAGAAAGTGAGTTCGAAAACGTATAATTTGTTGCTGGGGAACTTGGGTAGGAAAGATCATGTGAAGGAGTTCTGGGATTTGGTTGAGATCATGAGGCAGAAAGGCTATGGGGTTTCTAAGGGCACATTTAACAAGGTTTCGGAGATTTTCGGGAAAGAAGGAATGGCAAGCGATATAGATAAGTTGAAGGGGTTGTTCGTGACGAAATCTGGTGACAATACTGAGATGTGTTCTAAAGTTTGCAAGATTATCAGGCAAGACGAGTGGACCGAAGACGTTGAAAAGAGTCTTAGAGATCTGGATGTTAGTGTGTCCAGCGATTTTGTCACAATGGTCCTGGGACGGCTCAGATTGTATCCAATTAAAGCATTGATGTTCTTCCGGTGGATTGAGGCCGACCATTCTTTCCAGCACAACAAGGAGACCTACAATGCCATGGCTCGGGTTTTGGGTCGAGAAGACTGCATTGAGAAGTTTTGGGACGTTGTTAATGAAATGAAGGTAGGTGGATATGAAATGGAGAAGGAGACTTATGTGAAAGTTTACCAGCAGTTTTACCAGAGGAAGATGATAAAAGAAGCTGTGGACTTGTACGAGTTTGCTATGAATGGTGCCAATAAGCCTCCAAATCAGGACTGTACTTTCCTTCTAAAGAAAATTGTAAGCGGTAGAAAATTAGACATGGATATGTTTTCTAGGGTTGTGAGGATATTTACAGAAGGAGGGAATGACTTGAAATGGTCTACCTTTGATGCTATATTTAAATCTTTGAGCAGTGTCGATAGGTTGGGGGAGTGCAGCAAGATCTTGAAGGTCATGGAGAAAGGGGGTCTTGTAGGTAATATTGCCTTTTATGGGGAAATTGTCTCTCGGCTTAGTAGGGTAGGGAAATTAGATGAAGCTAATGAGATATTGAATTATATGGAAGCATCTGGACTTAATCCAGATTTTAAGATGTGGGCATCATTAATTAGCGGGCATTGTGTGGCTGCTGATTTAGACAAGGCACACTCTTGTTTCTTAGAGCTAGTGGAAAAGAAGGGTGTTGCAGATGCTGGTTATGCTTTTGAGGTATTGGTTGATGGCTTTTGCCGTAAGAATAGAGGGGCAGATATGTGCAAGTATCTAATTGAGTTGGTTAATGGAAAAGAGCTTCGGCCTTGGCGTAGTACATACAAAATCCTAATAGGGTACTTACTGGTTCAAGGAAATTTTAAAGAAGCTTTGAGCCTGTTGGGGTTGATGAAGGAAAACGATTATCCACCCTTATTGGATCCATTTATTAGTTTCATCTCAAAATCCGGTACAGGGGATGATGCTTTGAATTTTCTGAAAGCAATTAAATCAAAGAGTTTTCCGTCTACTTCGGTGTTTCTCCTCATGTTTGAAGCATTTTTTAAGGCTGGGAGACATGATGAGGCACATAATTGTCTTTCCAAATGTCCAGGATATATCCGTAATCATGCTGATGTTCTGAGCCTTTTCTATACTATGAAGCCTGTAGGTGCTGTTGCAACTACAGCAGCTGTGACTGCTTAGGCTTCAGGACTTGTATCTTCTATTGTATCTGTGAGGGTCAGATTTGGCTGCAACACTTTGGAACCTTCTGCCATCTTCTTTTTTTTTTTTTTTTGGTGTGTTGTTGAAGTTTAGTAAGTTGATTTATCTAGTTATTGATTCTTGGTTACTACTGAATATTTAAGCGAGTGACAAGGAAATTGGGTGCACAAAACAGCACCGCCACCGAAAAAATAAAACTTCTCCCCCCCCTGCTGCCCCCTGTTAGAATTGCAGCAGTAATAACATTGATGATATTCTTTTTGAGTTAAAAAACGTTTCTGTATTAGAAATAAAGGATCTTGTAGCATCTGTATGGTTGATTTATAAGCGGTCTTCTTTTCACTTGAACTTCCCATTAGAATTAGAATTGCTTAATTGGTTTTCAACTTGCCATATGTTGAAATGGTTAGAGGAGAGCATCTATCTTCTTCCATTTGTGTTAATTGTATGTCTCATTCTTCATGTTGAATGCAGGGATTGTAGTAGACCAACAAAGCCTGTTGTTAGCAATTTGGCATACTGATAGAAGTTCTATACAATAATTGTTTGAGTGAATTTATTTCGTTACATAATTTGGTGCAGAAATCCTGTATGAAGTTTGTGGTACATTGGTTTCAGGGTTTCTATGGACTCCATTGCTAAGAATTTTGGGTCTGGACCGGGAATCGTACTGCTAAAACCCAGATACCGATACATACCATTACTAAACGGGATGGTGCTTGGAGTTGTTTTTGGGGTTGACTAACTTGATTGTTAAATGGGGATGGGGTGGGGATGGGTTTCTCAAATGGGTCCAAAACCGGAAGCCCAATAAGGAACTGATTAGAATCCTAACCATTAGGATCCGTTTAACATGCATAAATATCTTAGTTAGGGTTAGTTAATACTTAATAGTTATGTTGTTAATTGTTATTACTAAATGCTAATGAGGGTTGAGCCATTTAGGATTAAGATAATGAGATTCAAAACTTCAAGTTCACAATTTTGGATGTGTAACATAGATATGGAAGATGTTTATTTGAATAATTTGGGATTCGAATTTGATTTGGTGTTGATGATTTCGAAGTGTAAAATATTAAATTTTTTTGCAATGTTTGTATGCTTTGGAATTGATGTTTGATTATTTGTATTCCTGGGTGAAGGTACGGATGTAATTCAAAACATTGGGGGTGGGTTGGGTTGTAAATGGGTTCACCGTCTATATATATATATATATATTATCATTTTTTGGAGACTTTCACTTTCAACCTGATTCACCGCCTACGTGCCCTTTACACCCAGTCATTCCGAAGAACACCTTACCGCGGCTGTTGGCAAGGAGTGCTAAAGACAGCAGGTCCTGAAAGGGTTAACCAAGCAACAGCTGAGCTAGCTGATCTACGATCACCTTCTGTTTGCTTGAGCCTCTAGCGGCTTGCTTTTTGATTGTTTCTTGCTGCTGATCTATGACCACCCTTATTATAGTAAAAGTGAGGCACCCCGCCGGACTCAGTAGGCGACTTGCTTGCCCTTACAACAAGCACTTGGGTTCCATAAAACTGATAAAGAAAAGAGAGTATGCTCAAGGTAAATTGATATTTTGACTTTGAAACATTTCAAAACTTATGACCTGTTTGATAAAACTTTTGTTTCTGGATTCTATGGATTCTGCTCCAAAGGAGCCATTTTAGAGTAAAAGCGCGTTTGATAAGTTTGGTTGGATTCCAACTCCTATAGAGTGAACCGAATTTAGAATGATTCCAGAATCCAAAATTTTGGAGTCATAAATACTTGCTCCAAGTTGTTGAATCAACTTTTTGGGAGAAAGAAAATAGTCGATTCTCACATGATTCTCACTTGACCACCACCACCACCACCACCGTCACCACCACCCACCACCGCCACCACAACCACCACCACCACCACCACCACCACCACCACCACTACCGCCACCACCATCACTTAATATTCAATATTGGATCCAATTATATTTTCCATAATTAGGGATGTAAATGGATCAAATTCGAATCAGATATACCATTATCTGAATTCAAATCTATTTACCAACTATCATATTTGAAATCCGACAGATTTATAATAACCAAATTCGAATTCGAATATGAATTTTAACTGGATATCCGGTTAAAATCTGATTCGAATCCAAAAAAATGGAATTAGAATACAAATTGTAAGAAAAATGAGAGAAAACCTTAGTTAAAACAAAGTATCGTCTACCTTAAGAGACAAAATTTTAAATGGTTATATATATATATATATATATATATTAAGGCTCTATGTGTCTTAACACTCTAAAACTTAAGGTTATACACATCTTAACACTAGGTTAAACAGAGCGGATATAATCTTGTCGGTTTGAATGATATCCGAATTTAAATCCAAATCCAACTCTTGCTATCCAAATTGGAACAATCGGATTCGGATTCCCCTAAATGGGAATTCGAATCGAATCCAGATTTTTGGTTCCATTTATATCTTTTTTTTTTTTTTTTTTTTTTGTGAATTAAAAAAAATATTAACAACATCCAGAATTAGTGAAAAAAGCTAAACTTAAGTGTATCCGAAGGATAGAGTCAAGGTCCTTATAAAAAAGCAATGCCCCAAACCAGTCAACAAAAGCCAACGAAAGACAAACCAAAACACCATTATCCTAATGGAAGGTCTCAAGAAGATAGAATAAATCTAGATCTCTCGGACTATAGAAGATGAGAAGTGGGATGGGGGGTAGGTAGGACCATGCCACGCACGTAAAAAATGATGGCTTTCTAGATTTGAGCAAATGATCTTGATTTTCCCGTCCATAATTTAATATTCCTTTACAACCATATATGGTAAACCATCATTGCAAACGCCGATTTATAATAACTTTACTTTTAAACTTTTTGAGAATCCATCTCCATTTTCAATCAAAAGACTAGATCCTTCTGTGCTACAGTCAGCGTTTCCCAAGAATCTTCTCTCAGATTCTTTTTGGGAAATGGCACTCAAACAGAAGGTCAACAGAAGGTGTTGGACATCCTTATCAGTATTCCAACAGAAACCACAATTAGTATTATAGATAATGCCCCTATTTCATAAAAAAAAGCTGATAATCCAAGACATGGTTAAGGCATGCCATAAAGTGAAACTATACGGAAGAGACTCCATCTACATCTTTACCACAAGCAGAACATCTAAAGCTTAAATTTGGCATACAGATAAGTCCGACCATTCCCCATTTTCCTTAAAAAAAAATCAGCTCAATCTGACTTTTACACGTGAAAACAATGAGAAAGTGCCTAAAACTGACACGTGGCTATTTGAAAGTGCCTATCTATACTTTCGGTTGGAACTTCCTAATCATGCGCCAAATAGTGCAAATAAGAGTTTAAGAGACTGATTATCGGGACTCTGAACAGTAAGAAAAAGTTGGGAGTTTTTGTTCTAATAAAATAAAAGAAATGACAGAAGGAAGGAGGCACACTTCTTGCGTGAATTAGAGAAAGATAAAAAGAGAACTAGAAAAGTATTAAATTATATTATTCTCATTTATGTAGTTTTACCGTTTTATCCTTAGTTAGATTGTCTACATTCATTCAGTATAAATAAACATTTTGTACTGATAATGAAACATAATAGATAGAATTTCAGTTCTGATCTGGATTCGTCTTCTTTGTACCAATTTGACATGGTATTAGAGCAGAGTGAGTTTCTTCCGTGATTCAATCTTCTTCGATATCTTCTTGAAGCTTTCTTCTACAATTTGGGATCTATTGTTCAATTTTTTTTTTTTTTTTTGCAATTTCATTAAGTTCAATGGTGAATCTTGAAGTTTGGTGTTGTCTGGCTCTGTAAGACCCGCACGCCAATAATCCAGTTTAACCTTACGTTTTCGTGTCGTGATCAGTCTTCCCATCATAATTGACTCAAGTGAATCAATTGTATGAAGAAACCACAAGATGAGGTAAACAATAAGTCCAATTTAGTTGGTATGGTTGACTGTTTAAGTTTGTGTGGAAGCAACCAGTTAAAAACTAAAAATCAGTAAATTTTGGGCCTATGGTGGTAGTTTTGAGGGCTACAATCGCACCTATGGTCGACCGTAGTGAGACCGTATGACCTATGGTCGCATGTTTTGGTGGTATGGTCAACAGTTTATACGACCGTATGATCGACCGTACAAACTCAGAACCGACTCCGTGTTTAGGGAACTTTCCTAATTGGAGGATGACTCTTTCCTAATTAAAGTGAGACTCTATATAAGGGACGTTCCTTATCCTCTCTCACTCTTTATGAACCCATATTGAAACTCTAAACCTAAGAGAGAAAGAGAGAGAGAGAGAGAGAAAGAAAGAGAGGAAGAGAAGGAGAAGGAGATTTGGAGAAGAAGGCTGAGAGGAAGGTTTTGCAGAGAAGAGTTATATATCTCTACAGCAAGCTTAAGGTATGGACTTGACTCTGTACGATCGATCAAATAGGATAGGTTCCGTTCCATCAAATTGATGTGTTGAATCTAATATAACGATTTCGGTTACGGAATTTCTAAATAAAACCATAAGAGAATAGGTTAAGGATAATTGATAAGGATGAACTGTGATCAAAAGCCATAGAATGATTTTAAGATGAATCTCATTGATGATCCATGAGGAGAAACTCATATGAGAAGTAAAAATTAACTTAACTACGTATGGTCGCAGCTATGGTCGACCATAGGATGAGAAAAGAGTCGACCATAGCCATTCGGGAAGAATTCAGGAAACATACGGTTGCAGGTACAGTCGCATGTAATGCGACCATAGGGTATCGACCATATGTCCTACGGTAGCATATAATGCGACCATAGGATCGACCATAACATCGACCGTAGGAAAATAACAAGCATATTTTAAGACCAAACAAGGTTTTTGACTACTGTAACTTGGTAAACTTGAACCCTAACTTACATACATTAATTGTTTAGGTTCCTAATAGATTCAAAGTGACTTCCAAAGCTTGGGAGAGGAACAAGGAGAAGAACAAACATTGATAAAAGGTGAGGGGACAAGACCTAAACTAATTGGATAATAACAAACTGTTTCTTTTATTGAGTCCAATGTCATGATTGATTCTATGTTTGTATGCTTGTAATGTGCATCTCACATGTCATCCAATATTTCTGTTACTATTGCTCATGCATATTTAATTCTGTTTATTTATAACATGATGATGATGATGATGATAATGCTAGGAATAGGCATGCGATTGTATGTGTGTGGTTGGTGTGTTGGATGTCAGTGGAGCATCAGGGGGAGGATGTGGCATGATGGTCTTTGACCTCGTCACCAAATTTTAGCTCTATCTCTACTCAAGTCTTGCCCACTGACATCGTCGTATTGCCATTACCTTAGCAGAAATATTACGTCGTAGGGCATCAGGGGAGGTGGTCTCGGACCGTGTAGTCTTCTACTCTGTCGGAGGGCCTTAACTCTATCTTTATGGACGTATTGAGGGATCCTGGGGTGAAGCCTTGGATACACTGGATGACATTTAAGATTGGTTAGTTGCGAGTCCAGTTTGCAAGTCATCGCCAATAGGGGCTTACGTGTTGGTATGAGTAGGGCATCAGGAGAAGTGTTGGGGTGTTTGATCTGGACACTTTAGCTCTATCTCTATTCCATGGTGAGTGCATGTGGGACGACAATGGTGTTTGATCTATTGGGCAGATTCACACACTCGTGTATAGAGATGCGGGGGCTACCAAACCTTTCTATAGCACATTGCAAACTTAAAAATCAGACCAAAGATATGAATTGAATGCATGCATATGTTTGTTGCATTGTTTTGTTCACTCACTAAGCTCAAGTTAGAGAGCTGACCTTTGCACGCGTAATTCTTTTTAGTTTCTGATGTTGCAGGTGTTACTATTGAAGACTACATGGATACCCCAATGTATGGACATGTAGCGGCTATGGATGTGCAAGCTGTGGAGGACGAGCAAGACTCGTCAAGCTAGTACTTTCACCGTGGTTACACTTAGTGTTTAACTTTCGTATTTTGATACTTGTAATATGTATTTATTATGTTTTGGTTAATTGGAGATAACTGGATCATTTAATTATTTATCTGTAGACCTCAGTTCATTATTAATAAAACTTCCGCTATTTACTCAAATATATCTGATTATTACTGTGGAATGTGTTTTGGTTTAACATGATTGGCATAGCCTATATGAGATCCTGTTTGAACCGTTGGTTTATTTACGATTCATCACACTATTCTAGTTAGTCCAGAATTGGGGTGTAACAGGTTCTCTGTTTCTCTTGTGATCTGAAGTCAGTCCTACGGTGAATCTTGAAGTCTGGTGCTGTCCAATTCTCTATTTCTCGTGTAATCTGAAGTCTGTAGATCGTGTTCTGTTAAAGTTGTTGTGAATCTTGACTTTTGCGGTTATTGATTGTGGTCTGTTGAAGCTACTGTGAATCTTGAATCTTGAAGCTGTTGATTGTGTTTTGAAGTTTAACTTCTCAAATTTCATACAAATTGGTTGAGAAATGTCTACATCTCCAACATCTGGTTTTTCATTTCTGTCTTCGCTGCTTCTATATCCTTCGGACAACATTGGCCATGTCTTGCCATTGAATGGTATCAACTACTCATCGTGGAAACGTGCAATGCGTCTTGCATTAGTGCAAAGAACAAATGTTCATTCATAGATGGAACTGTAGTTCGTCCAGATCCTAAAGAAGGTGCAACATTTGCCACAGCTTGGGATCAGTGTGACAGAATGGTAATGTTATGGATCTGCAATTCTTTAGTCAAGAATCTTCAGGGTGTTGTCCTGTATGCAAAGAATGCTCATGAACTATGGCTGGAGCTTGAAAATAGGTTTGCACAAGGTGATGGACCGAGAATATATGAATTAAAGAGACAATCTCTCTTCTTCGTCAGGAGACTATGCCAATTTCTGAATATTTTTCTTCCTTGAAAAATTTGTGGGATGAGTTAGGATCATATATATCTGTACCAGAATGCTGCTATGGTTATCTATCTAAATGCACCTGTGACCTTATGAAGAAACTTTTGAATCAAGCACAAACTGAACAAGTCTTTCAGTTCTTATTGGGACTAACTGATGCGTTTAGTATTGTTCGCACTCAAATTTAACTATGTCACCATTACCTTCTGTTGGGAAGGCGTATTCATTGGTGCTTCAAGAAGAACGTCAAAGGGGACTCTGTATCTCTCCAGTCAGTTTTGATAATGTTGCTTGTGCTATGAATCGGGGAAATACAAGGTATTCAAGAAATGGTGGTAATTTTTCTAGGTCTTACACTCCAAATTCAAGTAATTTCAATTCGTTTGATTCAAGAAATGGAAACAGACGTCTTCTTTGTGCTCATTGCAACAAGTATGGTCATACAAAGGAGACTTGTTTTGATATTCATGGGTCTCCTCCCAATTTCGGTCGCAAGCCTCTGAAGTATAATCGATCACAGTCTCTACAACTTCATCTTGCCATTGAAACAGTAGTTCAATTTGATGCAAATATTTCTCATGATGTAAGTTTGTCCCCTGATGCAAGCACAAATTCCTCTACCTCTCCTCTGCCTCCACTTACACAAACTCAGTACCAGCAACTTATCTCTTTCCTGAATGGTAGCCAACAGAATATTAACTTTGCAGGTATGAACTTCTGTCTGAATACTACTGTTTCTTCACTACACTCTTAGGTCATTGACTCAGGAGCATCCCATCATTTTTCTTCATCTCAATCTCTAACTTCATATGTTGTGTCTCTCACTACACACCCCCCAGAAAGGAATAAAGTATCGTGTATCGGTAACATATTGATAGGGCGCTTTTAAGAGACATATCGTATCGTATCATGGATACGGTGGATATGCTAAGATACACTAGATTACGGGGCAAGATACATACGGGAATGATTAGGGAACATGCACAATTTTTAAGCATAAAAAAATTATAATAAGCAATCTTGAAGTATTTCCAAAGATTAAAGACATAGTTGATGACATTCAATGAGTTACAACCTTCGGTTTCCATGAACTGTAGTTTTCAGCAAGGAAGACCAAAAAAGTGAAAAAAAAAAAAGTTGTATTAACCTGTATAAGTGTGTATCAACCGTATCGAGGTGTATTGAGAGAATAGAAACATATGTGTATTGATACGTATTAAGTGTATCGACCGTATCAAAATGTATCGAGCTGTATCGATTCGATACAGTTGATACATGTGGATACACTTTTTGTTTTAAAAAAAGAGATTCGTATTGAAGAGTATCATATCGACTACTGGCGATATGGATACGTATCGATGGATATGGGGCGTATCGTATCGATACTTAAAACCATGCCCCCCAGTTCTTCTTCCAGATGGTAGTCAATACTCCATTGCAAGTGTAGGTACTCATCAAATTTCCCCTCATATTCAGTTGAAAAATGTATTTTTTTTTTTTAAAGTTTGCCTTCAATCTGCTCTCTGTGAGTCAAATTACCAAATCTTTGAACTACTTTGTGACATTTTTTCCAACCTTTTTGTATCTTCCAGGACTTGTACACGAAGATGGTGACTAGAATGGGACTGTTGCATGATGGTCTGTACCAGTATGAGCCTTCTCCATCTCCAGTAGCATGTTCAGTTACATCTGAGATTTGGCACTTCAGGTTGGGTAACCCCTCCCTCCATACTATTCATTCCTGGCTTACAGTCATATAATGGTGTCTATGATGTGTGTCATTTAGCCAAACACACACGATATCCATTTCCTGTTAGTAGTTCACAGTTTGTTAAACCTTTTGATCTCATTCATTGTGATATATGGGGTCCTTATTCGACCTCATCATACACTAGTTGCAAATATTTTCTTACCCTTGTGGATGATTACACACGCATTATTTGGGTATTTTTGATGAAATATAAATCTGAGACATTTACATTGTTATCTCATTTTTTTTTCAATGGTTGTTACTCAGTTTTCTACTTCTGTGAAAACCATTAGATCTGATAATGGTCCAAATTTTTATCTTCTTCTGTACAACATTTGTTTCATTCTCTTGGTATCCTTCACCAATGTACTTGTGTGTGCACCCCACAACAAAATGGTGTTGTCCAAAGAAAACATCGTCATCTTCTTCAAGTTGCTAAGTCTTTACGGTTTCAAGCCCATCTTCCTTTGCATTTCTGGGGTGAGTGTGTCCTCGTTGCTTGTTATCTCATAAACCATTTGCCCACTGTAGTGTTATCCGGTAAATTTCCTTATGAGATGTTGTTTCATAAATCTCCTACTTATATACATCTTAGGACATTTGGATCCTTATGTTATGCCAGAAATCACTTACCACATAAACTTAAGTTTTCTCCTAAATCTACACCTTGTATTTTTGTAAGTTATCCTCCCAATCAAAAAACATACAAAGTATATGACTTAGTCTCTCATACTATATTCATAAGCCGTGATGTTGATTTTTTTTTGAAAATATTCCTAATAAACCTCTTCTACTATTTCATGTCCTGCTTATGATTCACCATCTACTATGGTACTCCCATGTCCAGCTATAAGTTCTGACGTTATAGTACAACCTGCTCCATTGAGCATTTCCCATACTCCCGAAACTGAGTCTATTACAGTCACTTTAGCAACTGATTCTCCAACAGGCCCTTCAACAATTGGTTCTGCTCCACAAAGCCCATCCTTACCCATTGTCAATTCCAAAACCCATTTTGCTCCACAAAGCCCATCCTTACCCATTGTCAATCCTGAAACCCATTTTGCTCCACAAAGCCCATCCTTACCCATGGTTACTCGTAGATCCACAAGAGTCTCACAACCCAACACTCAACTAAGAGACTATGTTTGCAATTTAGTCACACAACAGTCCACTCTGGCATTATCATCAAGTACGGTCTATCCTATCCATCACTACATTAGTTTATTTTCCAATTCTGATTATAAGGTCCTTTTATCAAATTTGTGTTCTGATATTGAACCAAAGATCTATAATCAGGCCCATAAACATGTTGAGTGGCAAAAGGCTATGGTTGATGAACTCAGTGCCTTACATGATAATAATACATGGATTGTTGGACCCTTACCTGAAGGTAATGAGCCATACGGTGCAAATGGATTTTCAAAATTAAGAGGCATGCGAATGGGCAGATTGAAAGCTATAAAACCCGTTTGGTAGCTAAAGGCTTTACTCAATTGGAAGGCCTTGACTGTCATGAAACATTTGCTTCGATAGCCAAACTAGTAACGGTGCGATATCTAATAGCTTTAGCTACTTATCATCATTGGCCTCTCTACCAAATGGATGTGAAAAATGCTTTTCTACATAGAGATCTCAATGAGAAAGTGTTTATGATTCCTCCACCGGAGTATAGAGTTGATGGGGCACAATTACAACTGAGTTTGGTTTGTCATCTTAAAAAGTCCTTATATGGACTAAAACAAGCACCCTGGCAATGGAACAGAAAATTCGTCTCCGCGCTACTTCAAATGGGCTTTTCTCAATCCTTAGCAGATGCTTCTCTTTTTACATACACCCATACTTCTGTCATTATTGTTATTTTGCTGTATGTTGATGATATAATCATCACCAGAACGAATGATGCTCATATTGCTTCAACTAAGGCCGATTTCCGTAAGTATTTTCATATCAAAGATCTCGACAAGTTTACCTATTTTCTTGGTACTTATGGATTACTTCTCTGCCAATAGAAGTATGCATTGGACATTTTAAGTGATTCTGGGTTTCTAGCAAATAAACCAAGCCCATTTTCGATGGACCAGAACCTAATACTTGATAATGAATCTGGTTCCCTACTTGAAGACCCAACTATGTATCGTAGGTTGGTTGGTCGCCTAATCTACCTAACTATAACGAGACCCAATCAATGCTTTGCTATACATGTCTTGAGCCAGTTTATGCACGCTCCTCGTGCTCCTCATCTTCAAGCTGCCATACGTGTGCTACGTTATTTGAAAGGATCACTTTCCATTGGATTGCATATGGCCCATCATACTAGTCCAGTGCTTTCAGGCTATTGTGATTCAAACTAGGCTGGCTGCCCATTTACTGGAAGGTCCACAACAGGCTACATTGTTTTCTTTGACCCAAATCCTATATCTTGGAAAACCAAGAAGCGACACGTTGTTGCTCATTCTTCTACTGAGGCGGAATATAGAGCTCTGGCTATGCTTTCTTGTAAACTATCATGGATCAAGTCCTTATTTAAGGACTTAGGTTTTGTGCATGCCTTTCCAATATCAGTCACTTCATATATCAGCAAATCCAGTCTTCCACGAACATATTAAACACATCGAAGTCAATTGTCATTTTATAAGAGAAAAAAATTTAATAGCGGATGATCAGACCAGTTCATATTAAGTCCAAGTTTCAGCGGGCTGATCTTTTAACAAGGACTCTGGGCCAAGGCCCACTCTCATTCTTGATATCCAAGCTTGGACTAAGTCATTCACCTCCGTCAGCTTGAGGGGGCATATTAAATTATATTATTCTCATTTATGTAGTTTTACCGTTTTAACCTTAGTTAGACTGTCTGCCATTCTGTATAAATAAACATTTTGTACTGATAATGAAACATAATAGATAGAATTTCAGTTCCAATCTGGATTCATCTTCTCTATACCAATTTGACAAAAAGAGATAAAGTGAGATTAGCAAAAAGAAAAGGAAATTATATAAGATCTAGATAACTAAAAAGCTCTTTCTCATCTACATAAAGCACCACGCTCTTCGCAATGAGAGGTCGGAGCACTTGGTTCATCATCTACATTCAAGTACTTGGAGCATTGGAGAGGCCAAAGGTCAATCCATGCCATTCGTCAAGTCCATCTCGCGTCTTGAAAGCGGTCTTCCATTCGTCACTGGTTTAATCCTGATTTGATGATAACCACTTCGTTCGTCAATTTTGGAAAAGACTTTCACCTTTCCGAAGGTAGCCTTTGTTGCAGTTGCAATCCTCGCTTTTAGTTGATAGTCTTCCTTATGCAGCGGTTGGGTACAATCGGGTGGTTTTACTGCCATATGCTTCGTCATGTTGGAACATGTTAAAAAGAATCTTCCGGTGAACAAGTCAACCCAATACATTATTAGGTTAGGGAGCTGTATTTGAACTCAAGGGTTCGAACAATTCAAATCTGGGCAGGAGAGAAAAAAGTCTTGAAAAAATACTTTCATAGAGAAAAGAGGGATTTTATTTGTCTAGTCTCCTATATTGGACAAGAGAGTTCTGGTGCTATCTTTCGTAGAAGTTGTCAAGAAAGAATCCTTAGTTCTATCCCTTGTGTTGCTAAATACGAGGAAGGAGCTGAGAAAGAGAAGTTCTGGATAGCAAAGCCCTGAGCCCCTTCTTACTCCATAGGGGACTCAAAAATTATCCCTAGTAAATAGGTAGCAAATTGAAAGAAGACTCGGGAATGGTGCTTGCTAGGAATGAAGCAAAGAGACATTCAGAAAAGAAAAATTGGACCGTAAGAAAAGCTTTGACTTGGCTAACAAGCTAGGAAGAGTAACAATAGGGATATCTAAAACGACTATATTAGATTAAAAGCTTTAAATAAAATAAGGAGTCCACCTCACCTTGTTGTAAAAGCTTTAAATAAAATAATAAAAAGGATTAAAGGGAGGGAGGTCCCACACCCCTTTGCGTGGAGAAGTAAGAGGAGGGAGAGAGGTAAATCTCACAAAACAGAAGAAGGGGGAGGGTGTTGCCCAAAATAGAACAGAAAAAAGAGTGAATAAGGAGAATGATTGATTAAATAAAATAAGAAAAGAGAAAAAAGAGTTTTAATAGGATTAGGAGAGAGAGAGAGAGAGAGAGAGGCAGAATTGATGTAGTAAAAATAAGTTTAAAATATAAGTTTGAGAATCAACAAATCGATAAACCCAATATGAGTTGATATGGAACCAACCAATTCAAGAATAAATAAAGCATACACACCAAATAAAATGAGTAAATATGACTTACAGATATAAATGATTCTTGTGATTGTATACTATTATTAAGATTGTATACACCCCTATTAGTGCAAATGATTCTTGTGACTTAATCTCCAAGATGAAAAAGCTTCATTTTTTGTTCTTCCAATTATGTTATACTAAAAAACTGGACCTCGTCAAAATACCAACGATCAATATTTATAAAACAAAATGTAAAACATTGGGACAATTTGTTCATAGAGAGAGAGAGAGAGAGAGAGGAGGGAATTGATCTTAAAATCAAGTCGATTGGACCGTAGCTACTTCTTCTTATTTATAGAGGAGTAGGAGTGGTGCCCTTTCAAAAGGGTACCTATTCAAGAGGGTACGATTGAAAAATCATACCCTGTCACACATAAAAAGTCATACCCTTTCTTTCATACATGTCTATGTAGAAATGTTCTTATATAAAGGCACATTTTCAAATTAAACATGTCCCTCTATAAAGGTACCCTGTCATAAGTCATACATCTACGTTATAAAGACACACCTCTTTCCAAAAGATACATTTACTTTTATACCAAAAGGCATAATACATACATCTACAATTTAGAGACACATCTCCTTACACAAGGTATTTCTTCATAAACATATAATTCTTTCCAAAAAGTACCTCTACTTATAGACACAACTCTTTCCAAAACATTACATGTATATCTCTCCTCATCTCTATCTCCAAGAAAAAACCAAAAATTATTTGAAAAGTTTTCTTCAAAAAGAAATATTTGAAACTTAATTTTTGGTTTTGTAATAATCCAACAACAGATTAAAAAAAAAAAAGAAAAAAGAGTGAGAGGGCTGGGGGCTGATGGATCCGCATCTTCTCCTCCCAGAACCACTGGGAGGACAGCGACAACCTTACTCGGATGGCCGACACGTGGCTCTCGGTGAATCCTAAACCCACATTCGAGCCGATAAGCCAAGTCGACAGGGGGTGTCGGCTCTAACGTGGGTTTCGGATTCACCCGAGAGCCACGTGTCGGCCATCCTGGTAAGGTTGCAGCATCCTCCCAGTTTGGGGAAGAGACGATTGAATCCGGGGCAAATAGAGCAAGAAAAGAAGGAAAAAGAGAGAAAAAAAAAAGAAGGAAAAAATAGAAGAGAGAAAAGAAAGGAAAAAGAAAAGAGAGATCGAAATAGGAAGAAGAAGAAGCTGCTTTTCTTTGAGATACTCAAAGTAATTAGTTCTTAGTCTCATTTTCTGTTCAGAATAGTATATCGGATCCAGATTGTCATAACTGTACTTGATTCAGTTTCAGTTTCAGATTTGATATCACTATATATCGGATCTTAGTTTTTCCTATTGAGTTCGATTGCTGTTTTACACCTACGATTTGATACATTATTTCTCCTGACCATTGTTGGTTCTGTTAATGACATTCAATGTTTAACAGTTACAGATTTAAACTCCTATGTTATCTCTCGGTTTACTATAGGCTTTGGGTCTTGGCCCCTATTTCGTAAGTGACTTCAATCACAACTTAAACATTTCCATGTCAGCAAACTAATTAATTAATTGATCACTGCTAATTTGATATTATTCTATAGATAGAAATTCAATTGCTGTTTTTGCTGTTGGCTAGATATGTATACTTCCATCTCAACAAGGAGTATTCCAAGAGTCAATTCCAACCATCGGATCACAATCAATTTATGATAATCATTTCTAATCAATTCTGGTCAACATGTAATGACTAGATCTTTTACTTTTAATTTTTGTTAAAAGAAACACTTGCCTAAATACCCCAAGTCCTAGTCACACAAGGACTTCCATATTCAAGATCCAACCGTTGGATTGCTTCCCTATTCGAATATGGTGTCCATCATATCATTCTCTACCTTATTCCTAACTCTAGTTTGCATTCATGGCGGGTTAGATTATCTTAAATTGTTACTATTTGAATTCTTGTTATATCCATTGCACTGCATCTAAATCTGAATTATGTTTGCCATTAAATTTGGTTCAAGGGCAGCTCCATTACAGATTTTATATGCAGTCCAGAATCGTGTTTCAATCCAGAGTCCTTCTTTCAATCCAGAATTTCATTATGTAGTTCAGATTTCATTATTCAATCCAGAATCTATATACAGTCCAGAATCTGTATATATAGTCTAGAATGCATATATGGACCAGATCTTATATACCGTTAAAATTCTACATATACAGGTCATACCTTATTATATAGTTCTGATTTTTATACCAGCCTCTGACTTTTATACCAATCTCATATCCAAATTACAGTTTATTACATATTAATATCAGTTTTATATCAGTTTTATATCAGTCTTATACATATAAGACACGTGATTTAGTGATTTAAAGATATGAGAACATATGATATATGCTGATATTGATGGTGCATGATTGTGTATAACCGTGTGATGATGTTTAATGCATGAGAAATATATAGAAAGATATGGTTTATATCATGTTTTATATTATCATGTACTAGGAGTATGTGTGAATAGTGGTTTTGATATGCATCTTAAGTAACAAATGATAAAAGGAATGTGAAATAGAGAGAGATGATGAGATGATGTTGAGGGTAATTGACTTGACTATGTAGAAGTAAATATGAACAATAAGAGGGGAGGGTAATGGCCACCTGAGTTAATGATCTCTGAGCCACAAATGATAGTTAGGCCATGTACGGATGATGATTGATGAATGGCCGAGTTAAACTCTTTACTATGATAGTGGCAGCCAATTATATATTCCTGAAAGTTGAAAGTTGGCCAGAGATGAAAGTTTAAAGATGTGTTCTTGCAAAATAAATGAGTTAGGGATTTTCTTATATTGCATTTATTTGACATGTTTCGTGTTGTGCATTTTCTATGCTTTATCTTACTATGCTAATGAGCTCACCCTTACAATGAATGTCTCGAATGATGATGTCAATGAAGTAGAGCAGGAAGAAAGACAAAAGGATATATGAGTTCATCCATAATAGAAGTAGTAGATATTTCTTTTATTAAAAATGGTTGTAATAGATTTTTGATCTTGCAAATGTAAAGACAATTTAGTTTTGGTTTTATGTTGATTGTTTGTAGACACCAGGCTATCCACCAGTAGAGATTATGGGGACCATTTTATTAATGGTATCTTTTTGAGTTGAATTTTAATATAGTAACTAAAATTTCGAGGTTTGATTTTGTTGAGTGATAATTTGATAAGTATCCGTGAGGGCTGAACTTTCACCTTAATACGAGTTTAGGTTGTAACAATGGTAAATAAGTATTACAATTACCCAAATTGAAAGCTTAAGACAACTAAAAGCTATTTTATTAGGAAGAGGATGCTCGATGTTGGTGATGTGGGAGCCTACCAATGAAAGACCATGACATTAATTTATCCGATATAGGGCAGGGGAGAACGAGGATAGAGCTATCGAGAGTGGCGTAGACTCTGTTGTGAGTTTAGAGATACCTTTCCCTTTAATTTGTTATAAAGGAAAGTTTCTCACACCACCAGTGTATGTCACATCCTCTACCGTTGTTTTTGTTGCTTAAGGAAGAGGACACTGCTAAGTTATGTGGCTCCTATACTAGCTTGGAGACCAATGAGAGCACACGAAGACATCAAATAGGAGAGAATTTTTTATTCATAGGGTACATAGCTGTTAGTTTGCTCTTCTCATGGCAATCAAATCATCTTCTGTCGACCTGACATCTGTCAAGGGCGGGATTTCAGTCGGCCCACCTCCCCATGTATTGATAGACTGGCCAACTGATCTCCAACCCCCTTGGATCAGTCACAGAACCCTCTAGTCGCAGGAGAGGATTTGGATCCCTTCTCATGTGTCTGGACATAGGCCCCATGCCTCCACGTAACCTAGTATCTTTCTTTTTCAATTTTTATTCATCATTTTCTCCCTCCTCGCTTGATCATGTGGATCTCGGTACAGACAATACCATCTGGCCACATATGTAGCGAGATTCTCATGCGAAAAACATTTCCTTTATCATATTGAAGGGAATAAAGTTTTTTATCTGACTGTGATGTCCACCTAGTTCCTCTCAAAGAAACTGTGAGATGACCCCATTACCTCCTTCTTGGATGCTTGTCTATCTCCCATTATATCTTACCCGGATGCAACATCCACATGTACAGTCGGATAGAAAATAACCTCAGCCCTATATTGAGATTAAAAAAGAAAATAAAAAAGCATAAAGAAGTTAGGGGCTAACGTGTTCAAAGGTAGGAGAAGCGAAGTGTACAGTAAATGTGGTAGTGCTGGTCCCTGTGGTCTTCGTGATCTACACTGCTAAATGACAAAGCAGTCTACCACTGAAGACTGTGAGTGAGAAGGTATCAGCAGGTGTTGTGGAGTGGTGTCGGGAAGGGAAGGGGATGATGACTAAGAAGTAGAAACAATAGAGACACGTGTAGATTTCCAGAATCTTCTCACCATGAATGGGCGACACATGGGGGGAGATGCCCACTTCACGTGAACAGATTACTTTTTTTTTTTCCTTCAGAACGTAAGATTCAGCATTCAACTCATGTGGACTCTAGTTTGGGATTTTGGACTCTCCATCTTGGTCTGGATCTTTCTTTTTGTTGTAAAGATTCTGTCGTGAATCAGTGGTTAGAGTTTATTCAGTACACATATTAATACATCAATGCTCCGGATAAAGATGATCTTTTTCTTTCCTAGGTTTTAGAGTTCTAACTTCACTCATTTTGTGCCGTACTTTCATAGAGACTTAGATCCTCCCTTATTGTTCAATTTCGTCAATTGTCCATCGAACAGATTAAAATGATCAATACATATGCATCTAATGAACTAAACAACAAGAGAAAATCTTTTTCCCATATTTTACGAATTCAATGAAGATATCTACAAGGACAAAATGATCTAAAAAGTGTAGTGAAGATATGGTTGTCTGTCTTGGTGGGGGGCTAAAAGGGTAAGAACACTAAATTATTGTGCCCTAAGCAGTGAACAATAAGCATCAAATGTAGTAATAATTTATGAATTAATTTCATTACATGGTGATCGAATATTTTAGGCAAGACAAGTGTTTATATCCCCATTTTGTTAAGTGGGGACACTTGACATAGGATCCACATCGTTTCCTCCCTGAGATTCGGGAGGAGGGGCGACGGTCTCGATGGATGGTCGACTCCTAGTTCTCGGGTGAATCCGAGCATCCATTTGAGCCGATACACCCCTATCGGCTCAGTTTGTCAGCTGGGATGTCGACTTGGATGGATTGCTCGGATTCACCCGAGAGTTAGGTGTTGACCATCCATCTAGGCCACCATCTCTTCTCCCGAATATCAGAGAGGAGACGATTTGAATCCACTTGATATATGGATTGAAAAAATAAATATAAAAATAAAAGGTGAAGAGAATAGTAGTATATAAGGAGAGCTTTTTCACTTGAAACTGACTAGTATCAAGGTCATCTTTACATCAATTCCCTTTAGCCTACATTCAATGGCTTATCAAGGAAATCACAAATACAGGAATGACAATATTGATATTTGAATCAAAGAGGAATGTGGGTTTTGCGCCAATCTTACGGATACAAAGCGTCGATGTCAATGATCGGTGTCAATAATAATATCCCTATAAAGAGATTACATTAATATCATATTATATCCTTAATAAGGTTAAGAGAGTAGTTAGTTCTTTAAATTCTTTGTTTATTATAATGGAGTGACAAATAAGAACTTCTTTTTACATTAAAAGGTGTCAAGTTGGTCACCAAATCAAATGACATCACCATTTTGAACTTAAAGAGAACACTTTAATGACAACTAATGAATTCCTAGAGGGTTCTAAGAATTAAACAAACTGAGGTCAACAATTAAGGAGCATCTTGATTCTTAAAATGGAGTAGAATACTAAAATTGGAAGGACCACTATGATATAATTAAGTTTTTTAATCCCAAAAGATAAGAATGATGCCTCCTTGATTAAATTATAGAAACTTAAACTGAACTCATTAAAGTGGACTTGATGGTGGAGGTAATGGAAAGATGCATGGTGGGCCCAATCATTGTATTTAAGATTTATACCGTTCAAAGATTAGCAATTATGATAATACATTATTATTCTCTCTTCTTCCTTACTATGTGAATTGCCTGTATACGAAACATGAGATACTCTCAAATCAAATCAATACATCAATACATTTGGACCACATATAGATCCCTCCCCCCTACTTTTAATTTTAGATGGAAAAAATTAATATATCTCATCACTACCTTTAAGGGTTAGGAAGTAAATGAGGGTGCATAAACCTCTTCATTTCCTTTGGTGGTCATCTAGAACATGAGATGAGACCAATCATGAAATATGGTGACTTGTCATCTTGGCCAAGTAATTAAATTTTGTTGTTTTAAAATTTGGTTAGCCAAACCAAATGAGGATGAGCTGTCTTAAAATATGTGGTGTTTGTGTTCTCATCTATAGTACTGCTATTTATTGATTGTCTTTTTCTTAGGGAATAACAGTGACATTGATGCAATGTAGATATTAGTTTAATAATGGAGTATGACATTAAAAAAAAAAATTTAAACAATGATTTTTTTACAAATTTTCTAATCTAATCATTTTTTTTTCTAGGTACGTACTATTCTAAATAACACTACTCGGGTGGGAAAAGAACACACGCAAAAGAGATCAGGAGATTAAAATTCGAAACTTCTTCCCAATCCCTACTTCAACAAGCAAAGGGCCAACCATCCGACCAAGCAAATAGTTTCTAATCTAAACATATGTTATTGCTACGAGTAAGGGTGTTAAATGATGCGATTCGGTATGTAACGAGTAAAACCAGAACTGAACTATGTATTAAACAGTTTCAAAACACTTATTAAAATTGATTATTAATTGATTTTGGTTTTTCAATTTTTATATTGTTTCGTTGCCCAGAAAGAGAGGAAGAGAGTTAGGAACAAAGCAAAGAAAAGCAAAGGAAAACATTAAAATAATTTTAATCATATATGAAGGTAGACATATGATTTTGAAGTATTTATTTCTACAAATATAGAAATTTAGCACAAAAGGATTAAAGTAAAGGTTTAATCAGTATTAATGATTTGATTTTTAAAACCAAAATTGAACTTTTTAATAATAGGTTTCATAGTTTCGGTTTAAACAGTTCGGTTTGATTTTGATATATGATTCGGTTTCATTTTTGGTAGCCTTAGCTAAGAGTTTGAAGAATATTAAGAATATTAGTACACATGCATGGATATACATGCTGTTATTGTTGAAATCTGAAGAATTGTCTCATTACAAGAAGACCTACGCACCAAAAACCTAGAGCCGAACACGGGAAGGTCGGACCAAGGTCGATGGGGGGCTCTCCATGCTTAAGTTAGATATTCGGACAACAGTAGTATGAACTGGGAAATATGAAGAGCGAGAGTAATAACCTATCTTACCTTATGCCCTACCTTCTCATTTATAAGATAGGGGTGAGATGAAACCCTAATCCTGGTAGGATGCGGTAAAAATGAGTAGTTATCTTTACAGCGAGTTTGAGTCCCCAATGATTACAATCATCTTGAGTTAATCCTGACTCTAACGTGGCTTTCGTCACATGTCGACTATCCATTGGGAGAAAGTTTTCATGCGTATCACATGGGATAGAAACCAATATAGAAAAAATTATTTAATTAAATTAAATCATATTTTACTTATCCAACAATCAAAGGATAGAATAGATACATCATTAACCCACGTGATAGAAATTAAAATAGATACCTTGTAACTTTTAGAAAATAAACACTCTTATAAAAATAATAATTTATTTAAATTGAAAAACTAAAAAACAACCAACAAGAAACTGAAAAGGTCCAAAATTTATCCAAAAATGTGATTTGTTAGAGGTGAGAACCGCCAATAAATACAGATAGAATATTTTGGTCCCCTACATATAATGCTGTGGAATGCTTTTATCTTAAGTAAAAGATGCATGTACAAACGTGACCATACATAAACAACCATTAATAATGAGCCCGGCTAAAAGCCCTAGGGGCACAGAAATTCACAAAAATTGGTTCTTCTTGATTGGGACGTGTGTCATGTACTTTTACAAAACAACAATTCTTGACAGAATTGTAGATGGACACATGTCTATGCATGCATGAATCCATGTAACCAAATTAGGACATAAACTAAACGACAAAAACAAAAAGAAAAATATTAATTCCTCGACTATTCCATTTCAAAACTTGCCAAATGTACACACTCTTTTCCTCACATTTTCTTGCTACTATTGTCCCCAGTAGTTGTTGTCCCAAGATAGTGACATTTTTTGCTTCCACGTGTCAAAACCAAGATATATTCTTTTCCCTACCTATTTATCTGCTTTAAAAAATTGCAATTTTTTTTTGAAAAAGATTTTTTTTAAAAACATAATATGAGACAAGAGAATCCAACCCATCATTCAATTCACCAAAAAAAAAAAAAAAATACTATAGTTAAGTTTGAACACTAAATTTAACATGTTATCAGAGTCAACGACATAATCAGTCATCATCAAATCAGAGTGAATCAAATAGAATCGGCTATGAAAACCCATAATTTGCACACACAAAAATAACCCTAAAAAATTTTCTATAGTACTTAAGTCCCTTTGAACTGATTTTTAAGATATGTAAGCAAGGTATTTCTGGTTTTTATAGAGAAGAACCATAGATATTTTGAATCAATTATATATTATTTTGGAGAGGGATTATTGAAAAAATAACCCATATAATTGGATATTTCCTTTCAACTAACAAACCTTGTTAACACTGAAGAAAAAAAATCACTCTTATCTTACCTTGTAAATATCTTGTGTGTGTATATATATATATATATGGGAAATTGTTACTGTAGCAAAGATTTGTTATTTTTCTAAACGCAACAAGAAATCTATTCAGCCACATGAGCAGATGATGTATTGTCCATTCCAACCGTTGGATAAAAAGAGCATAGTCTAGATTACTCACATGTCGAATTTCAAACTCTAATTCAATCAAATACCCCCTATATATTGGCATGCATACCATGTATATTCACATATATATGAATATTCTAAACATTACTGTAACACTTTCCAAATTAGAATGGGTAAGATTAAAAAAATATTAAAAATGAATATACATTTTACTATTTTTTTTTTTTTGGTAAGACTATATTACTCTTATTATTCTTGTTTTTTTCAAAAAAAAATTAAGAGCCAAACTTCTCATGACACGTGGGTTTAATATAAAAAAGTATTTTTGTTTAAATTAAAAAAAAAATAATGTGACCTCCATTATTTGTGATTTTGTGTTGCATGGATCATGGATGTGGCATGGTGGCAGTCAGCTTCATACAGAGGAGGAATCTTACTGAGTAGACTCGGTACTATACTACTGTGGAGGTAATAACTTAACCATAGTTAAATTTGGCTGCTCTAGTTTACCTGTCCACCACCTCAAGAAGGCAACAACCCTTCCCCACTCTGTGGTGTATACTACTATTATATTATCTCCTCTCTATATATAAAGAGCAGAGCTATGGAGGCCGTGATCAGACTGACTTTACAATACACATCTGGGATCCGATGAATCTTCTCCAATCCTCACTTCTGATTGTTCTTCCCTTTTTCTTGTTTGCTTCACCTCCAAAATCGACTTGAAATCATCTTCAACAACAACAGTTCTACTTTACAAGCTTATAAATTCCGATACTTCTTTTAATTACCAAAAAAAAAAAAAAAAAAAAAAAAATTCCAATACTTCCAATACCAAATACCATAGAGAAAACCAAAGCTTGCCGTAAGATGTAAGTTTCCTTCTCTCTCTTTCTCTCTCTGTCTTTGTGTTTAACAGTTTTAACAGGTCTCTTATTGATTGATCACTCAAATCTCTGTATTTTTTAAACCTTGTCTGAAAATCATGGTGTGTTTAATCTTCGTTTCTTCTTTCTGGTTTTTTATTTGAAAAATCTCGTGTTCTTCTGCTGTTTTGGATGTATTTTGGACAATGTTTTTTTTTTTTGTGGAAGAGAAGTTCATCAAAATAAATAGATGTATTTCATATTTGTTTCCTCTGTTCCTTTGTTGGGTGATTGGGTTTTCCACCCGAAACCGATGGTCTTGTTGTCGATTTACATATCCTCAGTAGATAAAAGGATTTGATTCTGACTTTTGGTGAAGAAGTATGTGGAGTAATTCATGTATTGTATAATGAAGTATGTGGAGTAATTCATGTATTGTATACAAGCAAAAGATCATCTTTTTGGTTTAAAAAATTTCTTGATTCGATTTTATTTCGATCTGGTGTTTGGTTCAATAATAGATCGCATGTTCTTAGCATTTTGGAGGGTTACAATTATACTTTTCCTGATTATTGAAACTGGATACAGCCAAATTGAAAGTTATTACATTGATACTATCCTGATTATTGAAACTTGACAGAGCCAAACTGAAAGTTAAATCCTCTCTGTATTCTGGCATTCACTTAAAAACTTAAATTAATTGTTCTTCTCTGTATTCCATGGCTTTTTTTATCCCATTTTCTAAATGTTTTCTCTCTTAATTTCCCTCTTTTTTGCAGTTTTGTAGAGGACTGAGTTTTCTTCTCCAGCTCTTCTGCAAATCGAACAAGAAAACCCTGGGTGGTAAGACGACAGCGGACTTCGATTTGGCATCCATCCTCGTCATTGCATCCGTCTGCTCTGCACCGTAGAAATTTCCCCATCTTTTCTTCCAGAGATAATCTAGTTTTCCAGCTAAATTTATAGTTTTCCTTTCTCACCAAGATCATTACTTTTATCTGAATTGATCTCAAAACACTGCAACTTCATATCTATTCCACATCTACTAATTCAAAATGGGTCTTTCAAGCCTCCCTGCTCCTTCCGAAGGAATGCTCTGCATCCTCCTGGTAAACACAGCTCTGTCCATCTCAATCGTCAAAGGCATAGTCCGGTCCATCCTTCACATAGTTGGCATCGGATTATCATCGACATCAACATCATCATCAGATTCCGTCGAGACTTTACCAGAGCCATTCGAGTTCCGTTTAACCCCATCAAATACCTTCATAGAGGAATTCCGGTACCGAACTCCGGCTATCCGTTTTGGCTCTGCCTTCAATTGCAACCAGTCTGAACAAGATTGCTCGGTCTGTCTGAACCGATTTGAGTCGGATTCGGAGATAAACCAGCTATGTTGTGGTCACTTATTCCACAAGGTTTGTCTGGAGAGGTGGCTAGATTACTGGAACATCACCTGCCCACTCTGTAGAACTCCATTGATGCCGGAAGAAGAAGCATCCTGCATTTGGTGAATGTGCCATGAATGAGAATCGAGAAGCCCACTTGAGTCACTATACAAAGCAGTGCTGTACAGGACCTAGTGTACAAAATGGTAGCTGACTAGGTGTTCGTCTGTGTCGTCGCCGCCCCTTGTTATCTTGTATGTTTGTGCTTTGTTGATGACGGTGACTTCTTTTTTTTTTGGCTACAAAAGTTATATTGTACAGAGTGGTTCTAAAAGATCTCTTTTTGAGTACTTTGAGCTTGCTCCTGTGTTTGATTTTCTGTCACTCTCTTATCTTGGCCAAGACAGTTTATACATAAACCAGTAATGGATTACATCCATGAAGCCTCAAATTCAAATAGATCTCATGACCCAAATGAAAAAGAACATAAAAAATGATGATTGTGATCCACTTACACCCATTCACTCCCATGAAACGAAAAAAAAAACGCAAGCTATGTTTTAGTGTTGATGGGGATGGAACCAGCTGCGCAGAAGCATTCAATGGTAGAAATCTGATACAACCGCCAATTATTTAATCAAATATGCATTGAAGCCTACATTTAAAAATTTCTCTACATATGGTTTTTGTCTCTTGATCTTGGCTTGACAATCACTTCAACATTGATCGACAAATTGTATTACAGTCTCGGATGAATGTATGGACTATTATTTACCCTATATTGACAATTGTAAAAGACAAGGAAATGCTGCAACAGACGGAAAACTCTCTCGCTTATAAAACTATCTGTTCCCACCTTTTTCATGGCTATAGTCTGGTTTACTTTTCCTCTCCCTCAGGTTTCCAGACATCCCTTCCTCTTCAGACTCCCTTAGCTTCCCCGTTCCCACCTTCCTTTCTGACTCCAGCTGATGCTTTCCATCTGATTTGATCATTTTGTGATGAACTATTTGTACAAGGCTTGGACATGTAACCTTCCCTACACTCCCAACCCTACCAAATTGTTCATCCAGCCCTGATGTCGACTTACCATGATTGTCGCCCCTGCTAACTGACTGTGGAGGCTCTCCTTCGTGGATCTTCTCAACTGGTGGTGGCTTACGACTTGTTGGCCTGGCACCTCTTTCTTGTTCGTAGAACAGGACCTGTACTACAGTTCTCAGTGGCAGCCGCTCGTTTTTTATGGCATGTGCACATACTTCTGGGGACAATTTCTGGCAGTCTAGAATCCTGCAGAGACGCTTTCTCTCTGCCTTGCTTAGATCTGGGTGCTCCTGGTGCCATGAAGACAATTCGGGCAGTTAGTTAATACCGGAAAATTTAAACTTGCAAGTAGTGACTCATCTGACAACATAAAACTGGATTTTATAAGATCACAAGGTAACAAGAACAAGTATCTTTTCTCTTTTCTGGACAGGAACCCTTCCAATCGAACCAGCAAAAAAGTATCATTAAAGCATGGTTTGACTTGGGTTTGTGGTTCTTGGGTTGTGCTCAGGTCACCTCATAGAGGGCCGTTTCTGCAGGCACAGGTCCACTTCACTTACCAAAGCCCAGTTGCAGTACAGAGAATATTTAAACACCAAATTTGCATGCCCATAAGACCTCTTACCATAATCCATGACTGGAGTAAACAAATGAGATCGGGTACTGATTCAGAGCTGACATGAGTTGCTAATTTATCATTATTTTTTACTCCCTACTCTGGCATCCATAAGCTACTTCCATGCTACTACAGATAGTGGGAGGGGAGAGGAGGGAGTGGGAGGGGGTGTCTTAAGGCACAATGTGAAGACAGTAGAGTCGAATCCTAGACATCCTAGGGCCTGCACTCAACCGGCAGAACACCAACCAACTGGGCAAGGCAGATGTTGCTATGGAGGCTTTAAAAAGTTGGATAAGACTTTATGGTAGATTTGTGTAGATGCCAATAGGTTGATGCTAGTTAGATCCCAGCTGTAACAATTTTTTTTTTTTTGGTTGTATTCAAAAGTCAGGTTCTTTTGAAATCGTTTTCTCAAGAGGAAAGAATCTATCACTAATGCAATATAGAATTTTCTCACTTTTTAAGAGCCCTTTGGACACGGATCTGAATCCCGTTGAATATAGAATACTTGATATACTTAAGTCAATCCTAATCTGAACAAGCTTAGTTAACTCAGCAGCAACACATTAGGATAATCAAGTGAGGCTTGACACTCGTGTAAACAGCAGATGTTTGTGGTTCAAATCTTAACTTAAACAGGTACATGATCATTCATCCAAAATGCTTAGTCCTTGTATGGCATAAACATACGAGTTCAAATCTGATTCTAATGATTAGGCAATGTCTGCCAGGTTGGAGAAACTATATTTATGTATATGTGGCCTAGAATCAGATTCTAATGATTAGAAAAAGTTTGTCAGGTCAGAGAAACAATATTTAGCAACCAAATCCTCTCCTGCGGTCCTGCCGCCTGCCAAGGGCCGGATTTCAGCCGGCCCGCCCCTCAATGTATTGGCAGGCGGCCAGACCGAACCCCGGCCCTTGGATCTGCGGCAGGAACCTCCTGCCGCAGGAGACGATTTGGATCCCAATATTTATCTCAGACAATAAAGAGGATTTTTTTATTTTTAAGGCTTCCAAGGATAGTCAATTTATTAGGCTATCCTCCTCCACGGAGTGATCTGACACCTGGCTACTTTTGAATTTTTGGTTTCAGACCGCATCTATGGTATAGAGCCTTTAGGACCTGATGAGTCTTTTCCTTTTGAATTTTTGGATTCAGACCACATCTATGGTATAAATCCTTTAGGACCTGACGAGTCTTAGGAAAGACAAAGGTTTTCTCAAATTTGTATTGTCCAAAAGTAGTTAGTTTACCTTGAGATAAATGTTAATTGCCCTGTACAAATTATCGTGGTCTGGCCTGGCAATCTCTGGTAAGGATTCTGCAAGAGTGGCCATCTTCAATGCTGGCATGTTGACATCCCTAGCGACAACCTGGAGGTAAGAATCAATAAGTTGTGCCACCTTCCTTATCATCCTTAGAGACTCACCATCTTCTTGAGAGGATTGTCTTCGCCATTGCATCAAGAAACTTTCTAATACTGTCAATACCAAGTCGGTATCATAGAAATGCTGATCAGAAGATGAGTGTGAAGGAAAGAGCAGGTCCTTCACTGTTGCCTCCATTAACTGCTGACCACATCTCCTTATGAGCTGAGTCTTCGTTGAAGGAGACACCCCAATAATCTTTCCCTTGCTGAGGAGCCTCAACAAGAAACCAATTGAAACCGAACCTCGATCAGATGGAATCATGTTCACAATAGTCTCTAGCATCTGCCTATGCTTCTCCACTGCTGATTCAGTTTGAGAAACTGAAGTCTCTGTGGGACTGCTCTGTGATGTGTCTGGCAGCCATCGGCATGCATAGACATGCAAAGCTTCACCAATAAGCTGTGGCGACAGCATCTTTGTCGATCTGATGGCAGCAATTATAGTACGAAAGAGGTCTATGTCAAGGTTGGATATGTCCTCTGTCCACCAATCCCTTGGGACAGAGTGGTTGTGTTTTCCCGTGTATCCAGGTCTGGTGTAAGTGTAGGACCATGTAACCTACAAAGAAATGTTAATAACTAAGAATATATAAACAAGTCTTGAAGGAGAAAGATCGTTCAATATTTGCCTACAATTTTGACAACTCTGCCTTGTGAAGGCAAGTGAATAGGAAGTCTCTAACTAACCTTTGATGGGTGCGTAAGAATTTTCTCAAAAATTGACTCTATGCACTGTCTAATGAGACCAAGATTTTCAGACCACTCAAGCAGCTTTTCAGTGGTCTGTAGAGTGACAATAGAGTCCTTCCAACCTTCAAGGATGCACGACTTGAAGAAGGATTCAAGTTTCAAGACAAAGTTTCCCTTCTCAAGTGATTCAGTCATCCCAAGGAATTTTGCAGCACAGAATGCAGGCACAAAGTTGTGAGCACTCAAGTTAATGGTAATTCCATAGCAGAATTTGGCACAAAGTTCAAAAGCCTCTTCTTCTCCAGGAATATCATGAAGCTCCAGTGTAACTTCGCTAGGATTGCCAGCCTCAGAACAAAGTCGTTGTAAGAGCCCACACTTTGGAAGAAGTGGATACTACAGTTAAGAATAGCAGGATTAAGACTGAAATAAGTGGATACATATGAAAATAAATTCTATGAAATTGACATCAAAGTATGTGAACTAAAAGTGACATTAATTGGGATATTCAAGGAAGACCAAGATTCAGATGAATTGATTGGCTTTTCCTTGCATATGGCAATGCCAAAGGTGAGGATTAATGCCAATCTTGGAGCTTTTGGATTCTGCTGATGGCTATGCCAAAGGTGGATCGATAGCTCAGTGTTTTCCTTGTTTTTTTCTTGTCTGGATTTTCCAGAACCATTCTTTGTACATCATTCTTTATTTTAATATATTCTTCGCTGATCTTTAGCTCACGGAACAAAAAAAAAGGGTAATGCTTTAGTTCTAGAAAAGTTCAAATGAAAGCAAATCTTTTTTCCTTTTTTCCTTTTCCTGTGCAAACAAACAATCATGAAACCAAAAAAAAAAAAAAAAAATTTGTTGAAATATTAATGTGATTTTTGATGTCCTTTTGCTGTTAATCCTGGATTGATTACTCCAAAAGAGGGGTGGAGATCAAATACTTAGGATCAGCAAATCAGATAAAAACAATTCCCCAGGATCTCATATTTATTTTCAGCATGAACTTGTTATGCAAGTCACATAACGAACACAAAGGTGACAATATCTTTGCGACAAAAATGGTTACGACGCCACTATCTGAATGAAAGAAACAATGCTTTCAAGCCCCTAAATTTTTCAACGTGGTAGTTCTGCTGAATCTACTTCAAGGATAGATGGTATTAAGTAAAAATTACCTTGTGAAGAAGATACGTAGTGTTGTTGATTTGTATGATGAGGTCACAGGGTACATCTGAAGATACAGACCTGGACAATTGAAACAAACTCTCTTAAGACCATAGTTTTCAATATAAGGACGATATGAAGTTCAATAATATACTTTAATTCAGTTTAGATCCCTAATACCTTCTAGCCTCTTCTGTGTAGAAGATATCTGGCCTGTTCCCAATCTTCATGAACTTCATTTTTCTGCTTGTTTCTGGCCCTAATAAATGTCATGACATACCATCTAATGTTGGTTATCTCAAAAGCAATTCATGCTCCTTGACCTTCAAAAATCTTCCTTGAAGGAAACCCTGAACTGTGGATGTTATTTTTTTCATCCCTTGCTGTGAATAAAGTAATAAAACTACTTATTGAGGATAATCAGGGGAGCGTCACTAAATGGCAGAAAATGAAAATAATGGAAGTAAAACATATGCACACACACACACACACAAATGCAAAATCACACAGAATACCTGTGCAATTGTACTAACATGTAAATCATTAAATTCTTATGTTTGAGACATTCTTGAAGTTCAAATAGACATTTTTTTTTCGCATTTTTGTATCAAACATAGTGTAAGATTCCAAATAAATGAGACAACTTTGAGCATCTCACACCTTGAATTATGGAGTTGAGGAGTATTATAACTTGGTCACTCAATCTTTACTCTTTCAGGAAACTTTACAACGGAGGAGATTCCAATATTCTACTAGCTAAGCAATCTTTCTAAAAACTAAAAATAGAAATAACCCAAATAGAAAGTAATTAACTTTAGGGAGTACCTAGATTTAGAAAGTTACTATCTTATCTTTTAGAAAGAATAATATCTTGGACAGAATATTTTGGACAGCTTTTAAAGGATCTTCTAGATCTTGGACAGCTCTCAAAGGATCTTCTAGATCTTGGACAGCTCTCAAAGCATCTACTCAAATCAGCCTCTAAAATCTGTTGGTACTATTCACGTGAAGAGTACCACATGAACAGTATTGGCTGGCTGGCTTTGACCTTCTGTTCCCATTGACATGGACTGTTGTTGGTTGAATAATACTGCATCAACCACCTTGAGCTCTTGTAAGATATTTCGAACCCACATCTACTCTGCCATTACAAGTGGGAGCGCTCGGTATTCGGCCTCTGTGCTGGACTTGGCAACTGTGTGTTGCTTCTTGGAACTCTGTGAGATTAGGTTAGGGCCTAAAACACACAATATTCGCTCATAGATCTGCTATTATTGGGGTCACCTGCCCACTCCGCATCACTGTATGCAATGAAGGAGAGTTGAGGGAGAGTTGAGCGGACCGTTGGAGATGAAGACCATGTGCCATAGTGTTCTTCAAGTACTTGAGGACGCGTTTAACCACTATCCAATGGGTGTCCGTTGGCGAGTGCATAAACTGACACACTCGGTTAACATAGTAAGCAATCTCTGGTCGAGTGATAGTGGCATATTGGAGAGCTCCAACAATACTTCGATAGAGGGTCAAAGAATGTATCATCCCCTGCTTTTGATAACTTGGAACCCATAGCCGCCCGTGTTGTTAATCCCTTGACACCATCCATTTGAGCTTTTAGGAGTAGGTCCTGAACATACTTTCGCTGGTTGAGAAAATATTCCGTGGGAGTAGATACAACCTCAATACCAAGAAAATAGTTGAGTGTCCCAACTCCCAAGATCTCGTAGCCTAAAGCTTTGATAGAGATTGGCAATTAAGATGGAGATGGCATTGTCATCACTACCAATGACAATGATATCATCGACATAAACAAAGAGATGTAATTATTGTACCAGAGCTCCTGATAAAGAGTGAGGAGTCAGATTTTATACTAGTGAAAGCCAACTTGATAAGGCGTTGACTGAGACTAAAGAACTACGCTATAAGGGGGTCTGTTTAAGCCCATATAAAGATTGATGAAGTTTGCAAACTTGTCCAGGGGCACTGGGATCAACAAAGCCAGCCGGTTGAACCATGTATACCTCTTCCTCCAAGTGCCCATGGAGGAAGGCATTGTGGACGTCTAGTTGCCGAACTTTCCAACCTTTGGAAAGAGCCAAGGTAAGAATGATACAGATCATGGTGGACTTGACAACGGGACTGTACGTTTCGTTGTAATCCACACCTTCCTGTTGGATGAAGCCCTTTGCCACAAATCGGGCCTTGTATCGTTTAATGGAACCATCCGACTTTCTCTTGATACGAAAGATACATTTTCAGCCGACGACCATCTTGTTAGGAGGTAGAGAGACTAGGATCAAGATGTCATTTTCCAATAAGGCATTGTATTTGTCCATCATCGTTCGCCATTGAGGAGACTTATTGGCGTCAGTGAAGCAAGTTGGTTCATCTTTGGTGGTCGTGAGTAGAGCCAAAGGATGTCGGGTGGAGAGGTGAGCCATATGATCTGGAAATTGTTTTGGTTTGATTGTTTGATCAGCACTTCGAGTTATCATGCATGTCGGACGGGGAGAGCATGTGGTGGTGCCGGTTCTGGTGATGGAATGGCAAGTCGTGGCAACGCCAAGGAGTCAACCGTGGCAGTGGATGTAGGTGGCATTGAAGGAGCAATGGTGCGGCATTGACCGTGTCATGTGGCAATATAGAAGTGGGAGATGATTGTTGTTTTATAGTGCCACGAGACGATGGATTCGGTGGTGTGGGTGAAGATGTGCCGATGGCCCGATAGTAGGTGGCATAGAGGCCTGAGAAAGTGGGATAGCACTGCTTAGAGATGGTTTTGACCCAGGTGGCATCAAGGGTGGTGTTGACTTTTCATCACAAAAGGGAAAATGGGCTTCATTAAATAAAACATTACGAGAGATGTATACTCGGTCTGTTGTTCAATCAAAGCAACGATAACCCTTGTGCTGTGTACTGTATCCAATAAAGATGCAGAGTATGGAGTGGGGCTGCTGTTTGTGTGAGTTGTAGGGCCTCAACAGGGGGTAGCAAGTGCATCCAGACACTTTAAGAAGTGTATAATCAGGACTGGTATGATGAAGGAGTTCCCATGGTGAAGAACCTATGTTAGTTGGCATGCGGTTTATGAGGTAAACGGCTGAGTCAAATGCATCATCCCAAAACCGTAATGGGACAACCATTGTATTTAGCATGGTAAGGCCGGTTTCAACTATATGCCGGTGTTTTCTTTCTACTCTCCCATTTTGTTCATGGGTGTTAGGGCAAGATAGTCTATGAACAATACCCTGATTTTTGAGAAATGTAGACAAGTTCTAGTACTCCCCTCCCCAATCTGTTTGGACGGCCTTGATTGGTAAACCAAAAAAATTTCAACTTGCTTTTGAAAATGTTGAAAATTTAGGAATACTTCAAATCGAGTTGACATAGGAAACAGCCAGATGAATTTTGAAAAATCATAAATGAAACTGACATAGTACCTATTGCCATTACTTGAACAAATTGGGCCCGGGCCCCATACATCTAAGTGAATTAGAGGAATGCGGGTGGGGGTGGTGGAATTAGAAAATGCCAATTTACTAGATTTACCAAGCGGACATGAATTATAAAAATTCAATTTCTTATTGCCTTGTAGAGGCAAGCCATTACAGGAAAGGATTTTGTGAAGAACATGGGAGGGTGGCCCAACCGTTGATGCCAGATGTTAATAGAGGTACACACACCTAGGGACACTTGAGGACTGGGGACTTGATGAGGAGCTATAGAGTCAAACAATAGACAATAAAGCCCATTCTCAAGTACACCATCGAGGAGGACCCGTCCCGACGATCGATCCTTAACAAGACAGAAAGGGGGATGAAATTCAACAAGACGTCATTCTCAGATATAAAACGAGACATGGATAAAATATTTTTTCTAACGGCAAGGACATGTAAGATATTAGGAAGTCAAAGAAAACAAGAGGGAGTATAAATATAGGAGGAAGCAATGTGAAGGATATTCAAACCTTGGCCATTTCCAATCGTCACCTGATCTGAGCCTTGATACTCAGAGTCAATAGACATATTACTGACATCGGCAGCGATGTGATCAATTGCTCTAGAATCCGGATACCACAGCTAAGGGGGAATGTTGCATCAGAGTTGAATGTCTGGCATGTGCTACGAAGGTTGCGGGCTGTAGTGGAAATAGGTGATGTTGTTGGTCGAGTTCGATTTCGTGAGAAATGAGCATACCAAGAAGATCCATAGCAGAGATGTCATCCGACCGAGTGAGATACCAATGACAAAAGCATCCCACTAGGTTTCAAGGCCAGCCAATATATGAAGAATCAGATCATGATCTGGAACTGGGTGAGTGACTACAACAAGATTGTCTGCAAGGGATTGCATCTTTTGGACGTACTGTGAGGCAATAAGGGCCTTCTTTTTTCCAGTTTGCAATTGTAAATGAAGTTGCATTATTCAGGACCGTGACTGGGAAGCAAAGGAGCGTTCCAATGTGGTGGTCCAAATAGAGAAAGAGGAAAAGGAACCCAATCACTTGTGCTAGCACTGGTTCAGTAACGGATGAAAGTATCCAGCCAAGCAGCAACTGATTCTGACACTGCCAGGCCTCATAGGCCAAGCTCGGTGGTGGCTGCAACAGGGTCCGAAAGAGAGGTAGCCGGAGGTGTGGTTGGTGCAATAAGAGATGGTGGGCAAGGGAGGGTTCCATCAAAATATCTCATAAGTTTATGGCCTCTAATGAATAGGAGTTGAGAAACACCTAAGAAGAAAGTTGTTGGAGTCATGTTGGATGGAAATGGGATGATTAAATTTTGGAGATGCAAGAGATGCGGAGGTGTATCTCTACTAGAGACTGCAGAGGAAGCTAGGGAGGAAGATGTAGTCATTTCGACATGAGTTAGAAATGCTCTGATACCATGTAAGATTCCAAATAATTGAGACAACTTTGAGTATCTCACTCCTTAAATTATGGAGTTGAGGAGTATTGTATTTATAGGTTACAAATCTCTTTTACATTGGAGAGATTGTAGTGTGGCATTTACAGATAAGAGATTGTAGGGAAAGATTGTGGGGATTTCAATCTTACGATAGGTTAGCTGACTCATCGGCTATCCTTATCGTTAACACATAGAAATGGACTTAATATTCTTATTCTTACTGTACCTTTAAATTCCCCTGCGTCTGAGACGTTCTTGAAGTCCAGATAGACATTTTTTGTATCAAACATAGACATGTACTATTACTGTACCTTTCCTTAAGAGGAATATATGTTATACACAATTCACTATTTATTCACCTTCCCCCTTCCTCACTTTTAAATGACTGACCTTCTTTCTTTGGTTTACTTGCCCAAAGACCCCCCCCATGGTGTAAGTTATGGTTTGGTGGCCAATTGGAGATTAAATCCGCAGTCTCGTGCACAACACAGAGAGAATTAACAGTGAAGTACGCTTATATCTTGAACATATTATAGCCAATGCAGACAAGTGCACAAAAATTATTTTGATTAACCTTTAACAAAAGCCTGGTATGATGATATTCTATTCACTCAATTAAATAAATTTAAGAGGAGAAATAATCTTTCTACGGAGAATACGAAAACAAGAGTACATTCATCAAAAGAAATTTTTACTGAATTTTGTTGGAAAATCCATGTCTAATTTATATGCAGATAACCAAGGGAACCAAAAAATCAGGATTCTCCTGAGCTAAAACGAATCTGCACAAATTCTTCAAAAAGCAATAGTAAAAATAACTGAACTGTTCTTACAGAGCTACATGGGAGGGAAGAGAAATTCTCTTTACAGGACCCCCAAGGATAGAAAACAGAGAGAGAGAGAGAGAGAGAGAGAGAGAGGAAGAAGAACTACAAGAAAGATGGGCTTAACTCAACTACATAGATTAGCAAGGAATTGAGAAGGGCAGTAATATATGAGAATTGGATGGAAGTACATACCTCAAATGAACAAGGACACCACAAGCCTTCCTCTTTGCTGGCTCTAGAGCTACAGGACCTGACCATATGAGAAAAGGATAACAGAAAGAGGTTTAAGTATCATCCACTAGATGGGAAAACAGAATTCTGCAACTTAGTACTTAACAGAGAAGGAAGAGATGGGGAAGAGAGAAGTGGAGGTGGGGTGGGTAGAAGGGAAAGATTTTAGGAGATTTCGGAGGGAAAGATTTTAGGAGATTTCGGAGGAGTCATTAGTAAGCAAAACAATCCTTCTCTTAAATTCTATGTATGTACCATGCAAATCTTTGCACCATGGGTCATTAGAACAATGAATGCCATGTGGCAATTTTGCATAAAATAATTTAAAAAAAAAAAATGTACTTTTCGTTCAAATCTGAATTTTAATATGAAATTATGAATAAACAAAGAAAAACAACAGATCCTTGGAGGGGTAGTTTAATTGATAAAGAGAGCTTTGGATTCTCTACTTCTCACGTAGAAAGATCTTCCTGTATAACCCTACATATCTGGACCCATGGCTCAGCAAATCGGACCATTGATTTGGCATCTCTAATAGATGAAATTATAAAGAAATTGAGAAGTATCTTCTAGAATCTAAGTCATTAAAGAACCCATAATTATGCTCCTAATTATCTTTGAGAAATATATATATATATATAAAATCAAATCAACAAACACAAACAAACAGAGAATATGACACAATACCGAATCGTTTATCTTTCTATGAGACAAAGACCTTAATTTTCCAGGTGGGTGGGTAAAAGATGAAGTAAACTCCCGACCAACACTTTATTAAAGTTTGGGGTCATTAGCTTCAAATCCTCCATCACGGTTGACAAGTGGTGGTGGAGGCGTGGACCTCAAAATAAATAAATAAAATATAATACCAAGTTGCTTGATTCTAACTACATCTTCTTTCTTTCTTTTTTTTTTACCGATTTTTCAGGATCCCTAATTCATGAAAGGACAAGAAGAAAAAAGGTTTTATTTTTGGAGAAAGGTAAATATCAAACAATTAACAACAATTCAAGCGATACCTGTCAATCAATCAGGCAATGTTAGATTTCCAACAATGGTAGACTCCAACACCGCTGCTTGGGTGGTTCTTCTGCAACTCTAATTTCTGATCGATCCAAACCCAGGAATTCAAAACCCAAATCAGAATACATATGAACACGCTTGAATATACATGAATCAATCAGTGTTTGATGACTGTTCATTCACACACACACACACACAGAGGTGATATACAAAAACAAAGTGTGCTCCCAACCCAAGGAGGCAAGGACAAGGCATGAGGCGAAGAGAATAAGTGAAAGGTTTTGTTGGTTTAGTAAGAAAAAGTAAGCCAGCCCCCAAACCCCAAGGAGACAAGGACAAGGCATGAGTTGATAGGGAATAAGAGAAAGGATTTTTTAGGTTGGTTTTGTTGATTTAGTCAACATAGTAATGCATCATCATGCATAATGCAGTCACTATCATAGACTCCATGAACGAACGAAGAAAAAAAAACCTACCAAGGCCTCCTCTCCAGTCATCCTGATCTGCCCCTTTCCCTGCATTTGGTGACTCTATGATTGAAATTGAAAAGCATGCAAGTGGGTTCTCTCTCTCTCTCTCTCACTCACTGAGAAATTGAGGAAAAGAAAAGAAGATGGAGGAGAGTGGAAAATGACTAGAAAGATCCACTGTTCATCGTCATCATGCTTCACCCCACTAACCTCGGGTATATTCTTCTTCCCAAGGTTCTGTAGCTTCTCTCGATCTGCTTGCTGGGTTACGTGCCCTTCCTCCACTGGCCCTTTTCTCGTCCATCGATATCTCCATGATGCAATCTCTCGGCCCCACAGTTGGCTCTTTGGCTTCATAGAACTAATATGCATTTTGACCTTTCATGGCATCTGGGATTCGAATCACTTTGTTGGGGCCTGCTCTTGGTCACTCCTTGTAGGTTATTTGGAAACCGCATCCAGAGCTCCAGACATGGATCTCTCTCTTGTCTCCTTGGACGTATGCTCTGTGTTACACTTCCGCATGTCTTCTAGCCTTCTGCCAAAGATCATGTGCACAGGTACTCTCTTTCTGTTTTAGACCTTGTGAGGCCATGTACCCACAAGTAACAATGTGGAAGGATGATGTGGTGGATTTGTCATCTTTGAATTTTAAGGGTATTAAATGGGGCAGTTTTGGTCTAATTGTTCAATTTATTTCTGATTTGGTTTCGACTTGACGCAAATGGGAAAAATAAAAATCTAATCATTTATTAAACTGTTTTAAAATGCTTGTTAAAACTGATCATTAATTAGTTTCATTTATTCAATTTTCAAATGGTTTCATGGGAGAAAGAAGAGAGAGAGAGAGAGAGAATTAGTAACAAAGGAGAGGGAAGAGAGGAGGGAGGGAGAAAGCATTAAAATAGAGTCCGGTTCAAGCTTTCGTTTTTGCTCATCTCACATTTTTAGCTTTGTTCATTTGTTCTAGAGCAACAAAAGTTAATTTTTTTAGGTCCCGTTTGATAACACTCCAGTTTTTTACTTCTTAGGTCCGGAGTTAATCCGAAGTAGAATGGCGATTGATAAACACGGTTCATATTTTGACTCCCATGGAGTGACTCGCTCCAAAAATGTCTATGAAAACTAAAAAAACTTACTTCTCTTGCTCCGAAACTATTACCACTACCAACTGTCATCACCACCACCACTGGTATTGCCATCACCACCACCACCCCTCCACCACCATCATCCCCACCACCACCCCTCCACCACCACCATCCCCACCACCACCCACAGCCGCCGCCATCACCCACCACCACTACCACCACCTTCCACCCACCACCGCCTCCGCCATCACCATCACCCCTCACCACTTACCACCACCACCGCCACCACCATCCACCACCTACCACCACCGCTGCCACCACCACCCACCACCTACTACCACCACTGCCACCACCACCTACCACCACTGCCGCCACCCACCGCCACCGCCACCGCCACCACCACCGCCACTACCACTCACCACCACCCATCCCCACCGCCACTAGCACCACCACCCACTAGCACCACCACCACTACCACCACCGCCATCAAATAGCATTTTGGAAGCATAGTCTTTTGATTTTGGAGCAGTGTTATCAAACGCTATTCTACTCCAAAAATCCTGACTTTGGAGAAGAAGTGGAAAACGACTCCGAACCAGAAATAGCTCAATGGGAGCTGGAGTGTTATCAAACGAGACCTTAACTCCCAAATTTGGGATCCCAGAGTCAAATGAAGTCTAGTTCACTCTCGAAGAGCTTGGAATCAGATCAGATTTATCAAATAGTATTCAGCTTTCAAATTGCTCTCAAAGAAACGGAGTCAATGGAATCCCATAATGGAAATGTTATCAAACAGGGCTTAGCGTCTTTGGGTACTACCAATGTTACAAGATTCACTAGAATGCCAGGTCAACTCCATTGGACACTACAGTTTGCAGATAACCGTGGTGCTCCAGCCTTCTACCAATCAATTCCTCTTCCAGCTCTCTCATGAACTTGATCTCTTGAATGTTCTATCAGAAGGTACCTGGACTGTAAATGGCACCTTAATTATTCTGAAATGTTGGTCTGCAATTGATCGATATGATTTCAATACTCAGTTTTTTTTCTTTTTTCTTTTTTTTCTTTTTTGTTTCAATAGCATGATGTTCCTTCACCACTCTTCAATCTTGAGTTTGCTCACCAACTAGTGACCTACTCATACCCCCACCATCTTCACTTCCCTAAGTATCAATGACCTACTCATACCACCCACATCACCAACTTCCAATACCCAACCAGAACTTCCTCCCACTGAAAATGTCCCAGCCCTGCTTCACTCCCTACACCTTATTACAGCAATTGACCACCAACCCTACTGACCCTAGTCCTTGTGCCCACCCTCCTTCCTTCTCTTCTGCCAAACAGCACCACCATTGCTCCATCCCCAACCTGAGGATGCCCTACTTTCCTCATCATTACCACCATTTACCACTACCCACATTCCCACTACACCCACTACTGTTTTGGGGGACATTGTCACCACTAGTCCCCATATTCCCTCCACCCGGTTTTCTCCTATCCCACCACCTTTGCCTATGCCTGTCCATCCTCTTCCACCCCCTTCCATCAATCCTCCTAGTGCTTGTGTTCCACAACAGTACCCAACTTCTGACTATATCCTCTTACCCTTTCACCCCGGACCAGGTTACCCAGCAGCCAAACTTGGTAAATTCCCATCTCATTCCTCTTTTAAGGGGCGCAAAGGACCAGTTTATTCCTTAAGTCTATGGCCGAAGCTAAATGACTTCTATTAGTGTTGATTCCTTGGCTGCTCCACCAGCACTCTCATCACCTCTTAAGAAGCTATCTTCGGAGACCCTTAGCTCCGAAAACCCCGTAGTGTCTGGGGAGGACCAACACCGCAGGTCACAATTAAACTACTCAGTTGGAATTGTCAATGGATTAGGAGACCCCTGATAGTTCGATCTTTAACATATCTCTCTTGTTCAATCCGACTTGTCGAAGCTAGCTACATCAATGATTGGCTTAGTCAAATATGTTTACTAATCCAGTTGGTATCTCGTTCTATTATGGCATGTTCTATTACAATTACCATTTTGGAGTGGACTTCTAATTATATTGATATTATTGTTGTTTTAAACATTGGTATTAGTAATCATGTTACTTTTGTGTATGGTGATTGCATTCCGTCACGGCGACAGTTTGTATGGGACCGCCTAATTTCCCTACATTCACATCACACTTATGATTGGTTGGTGCTCAGGGAATTTAATTCTTATTTATCTTGGCACAAAAAAACAAGGTGGTAACTGATGAACACATTTTATGTGTGAATTTAGAGCATAAAGTATGCATCTCTTATTCTTTTTATAATGCTTCTTGGGTATTTAATATTGTTTTTATGTTTATAGGATGTAGGTGAAAGAATGGAGCAATCCGAGCTTGAAAAAACCATTTTATGTATTTTTAATGATCCTGTCCAGTTAACTCACCCAGTCAACTCAGCAACCATACATAGGGACGAATTTTATAAGGAGAGCTACGAATTTTGTGTATAAGATCAGCCTTGGACCAAGTCAAAAAGTAGCCTAATCTCATGTGAAATATTCTATTCTCTTGAGAAAAAAATATTCATTACTTATTTGGAATCAAATTTACAAGGTAGAGATTGCCATATCTTTGGTGTTTTCTATTTTTTTTTTTCTCTCAAGGTTGATATCACATGTGAAGATTGGCATAACAAGGAAAAATGAAAAACTCCAATCGATTATGAAAGTTTTCAAGAAGAGATAATAATGCCAAAGATACAATGAGTTGTTGCAAGATCTTTTTCTACTCAAGAATCGTCTACATACAATGAACCTACAAAGCTGGCATTCTGTTACCAAAATTATCTCCACAAAATCCCTTGTAATCCAATTGTAAAGATTGATTGTGATCTTTACTCAATTGTATATATATGAGATACTGAGCAATAGAAAAAACATCTAAGAATTCTATTATAAGTTTTTTTTTTTTTTTTTTTAGTTTTGAAAATTTATTTAAGAGAGAGATCAAAAGTTTTAGTTTCTTTTTTTCAAATTGTGTTCTTCTTGCTTAAGTTTTTTTTTTTTTTCAAGTTTTAATTTCAGATTTAGAACTCTGTAGTAGGGTAGATCAATATAGGTTGTACCTCGTTGCTATTTTAATTTAGAGGAGAAGGCTCCCTTTGTAATCATTTGTCCATCATCTTACAGTGACAACAAGACGACGAGTGACGACAGAGAAATCTTCTAACGAGATAAGTTGTTCTTACATTCTTTTATTTTTAATTTTGTTCCCTGCATACAATAGATCTGTGTTACTCTATGGTTAATATAATGGTTTCGTAAATCTTCATACCTTTAAGAATCAATTATTATAGTTTTTGTTGTTTGATTAATTTTTATTTGAAATGATTGGGATGATTAATTCATTCAAATCCCTTGGGTATGTTTTGTCTTATTTGAGTTAGGATAACAACGATTTCTCCCTGAGATCGACCCGTTATTGCACGATACCGTGCACTTGCGATTACACATTTAATTATCATCAATTTTTTTGCACCGTTGTCGGGGATGCAAGCCTTTATTTTTTTCTATTTTGAATAGGTCAAAGTGAGTTAAAAAAAAAATTCATTGGTTTTCATACCTTTCTTTACACCTCCGATCCGTTAGGTTAGAATAGTACAATTAACGGTCCAATCCTGATCATGATGTGGTGTTAAAGGATACTGGCTATCAAATTATCAAGAGGAATAACGACTAATAATTTTGACGATAACGGCATTGTTTCTCAAGGTGATTGAAGATATGACCGGTCTCTTAGCCATTGATTGTTAGGAGGTTTGCATTGACCCCGATTAGAACAAATCCAACTTTTAAGGTTGAATTTAGAGGAAAAAGAAAGAGAAAATTTTAACTTGTTTATAACGGTTTTGTGCATGAGTGTATGGACTTGTGATTCTAGCAACCGTTTGGTAAGAGTCTCATCGTTTACAATGGCTGAAACCAATACCATACTTAAAGATATGTTCTACTCTGCTAGGGCAGCACAACCCTTATGTATTCAATTGTCGACTGCCATGTGCAATAACTATGAATTGAAAACTCAATTCTTTACAATGCTTACCCATTTTTATGAGTTATTTTTAGAGGATGCATATTTTTTCCTTCATGAGTATAAGGAGATGTGTGCCCTCATTAAGATGCAACAAATCAGTGATGATGTTGTAAAATTAAGATGCATCACTTTTTACTCAAGGATGGAGCTAAAAAATGGCTTTATAATCTTCCCACAAATTCCATTACTTCATGGGATAAATTTATTATGTTATTTCTTAAAAAAAAAATTCTCTTTACAAGACAAATAAACTTCGAGGGGATAAAATACGATTTAAACAAGAGTCAAATGAGTCTTTTTCATGACTCATGGAGAGGTTCCAAAGCCTACTCCAAGAGTGCCCTCACTATAGTATTGAAACTTGGTGTAAATTAAATATATATGTAACCGCAAGTGCACGGTATCATGCAGTAACGGATCGATCTCAGAGAGGAATCGCTATTATCCTAATTTAAATAAGGCAAAGTGTACCAAAGGAATTTGATTGAATTAACACCCTAATCACTTCAAATAAAAATTAATCAAGTAATAAAAACAATAATAATCATTCATAACGGTACGAAAATTTACGAAACCACTAACCATAAAGTAACACAGATCTATTGCAAGAGAACGAAATTAAAAGTAAAAGAATGTAAGAAAAACTTATCTCGATAGAAGATTTCTTTGTCGTTGCTCGTCGTCTTGTTGTCACTCCAACGCGATGTGCAAACGATTACAAAGGGAGCCTTATCCCCTAAATTAAATTAGTAATGGGATACAACCTATATTTATCTACAATACTACATAGTTCTAAATCTTAAATTTAAAATTTAAAAAAATAAATAAATAAAAATAAACTTAAGCAAGAAGAACACAACTTGAAAAGAAAAAAAAAACTAAGAATCTCAAACTCTCTCATAAATTCTCAAAACTAAAAAAAAAAACTCATAATAAAATTCTTGAATGATTTTTCTATTGCTGAGCATCACATATATATACAAGTAAATAAAGATCACAATCAATCTTTACACTCATAATAGAATTCTTGAATGATTTTTTTATTGCTGAGCATCACATATATATACAAGTAAGTAAAGATCACAATCAATCTTTACAAATGAATTACAATAGATTTTGTGGAGATAATTTTGGTAACCAAATTTCAATCTTGTAGGTTCATTGTATGTGGACGATCTTGAGTAAAAAAAATCTTGCACTAACTCATCATATCTTTAATATCATATCTTTAATATCATTATCTCTTCTTGAAAATTTTTATAATCGATTGGAGCTTTCTATTATTTCATGTCATGCCAATCTTGTAAATTTGATTCTAAATAAGTAAGAAATATTTTCTCAAGAGAATAAAATCTTTCACATGAGATTGGGTTACTCTTTGACTTGGTCCAAGGCTGATATTATACACAAAATTCGTGGCTCTCCTCATAAAATTCATCTTATGCCCGGCTGCTGAGTTGACTGGTTGAGTTACCCGGATAGGATCACCAAAAATTCATAAAATGATCTTTTTAAGTTCAAATTTCTTCATTCTTCCACCTACACCCAACAAACATAAAATCAACATTAAATACCCTAGAAGCATCATAAATAGAATAAGAGATGTACATTTTATGTCCTAAATTCGCATATAAAATGTGTTCATTAAGTATGCATTTCTTATTCTTTTTATAATGTTTCTCGGATATTTACTGTTGTTTTTATGTTTATAGGGTGCAGGTGAAATAATGGAGCAATCCGAGCTTGAAAAGACTATTTTATACATTTATGATGATGATCCTGTTCAGTTAACTCAGTAGTCATACATAAAAATGAATTTTATAAGGAGAGTCACGAATTTTGTATATAAGTTCAGTCTTGGACTAAGTCAAAAAGTAGACAAATCTCATGTGAAAGATTCTATTATCTTGAGAAAAAATATTCCTTATTTATTTGGAATCAAATTTACAAGAAAAATCATTGTCATATCTTTGGGGTTTTCTATTTTTTCTCTCTCTCAATATTGATATCACATGTAAAGATTGACATGGCATGGAAAAATAAAAAGTTTCAATCAATTATGAAAGTTTTCAAGAAGAGATAATGACGTCAAAGATACAATAAGTTGTTGCAAGATCTTTTTCTATTCAAGATTCGTCCACATACAATGAACCTACAAGACTGGTATTCTTTTATCAAAATTATCTCTATAAAATCCCTTGTAATCCAATTGTAAAGATTGATTGTGATCTTTACTCAGTTGTATATATATATATATATATATATATATATATATATATATATATATATATATATATATATATATGATCCTTAACAATAGAAAAAACATCCAAGAATTTATTGTAAGTTTTTTTTTTAGTTTTAAAAATTTATTTAAGAAAGAGCTTGAAAATTTTAATTTTTTCTTTTCAATGTGTGTTTTTTTTGCTTAAGTTTATTTATTTTTTTTTAATTTTAATTTCAGTTTTAGAACTCTGTAGTAGAGTAGATCAATATAGGTTATACTCCATTACTATTTTAATTTAGGGGAAAAAGCTCCCTTTGAAATCGTTTGCGCATCGCCTTGGAGTGACAACAAGACGGTGAGTGAAGACAGAGAAATTTTTCAATGAGATAAGTTTTTTTACGTTCTTTTACTTTTAATTTCGTTCCATTCATGCAATAGATTTATGTTACTCTATGATTAATATAGTGGTTTCGTAAGTCTTTGTGCCTTTAAGAATCAGTTATTATTGTTTTTATTGCTTGATTAATTTTTATTTGAAATGATTAGAATGGTTAATTCATTCAAATCCCTTTGGTATGTTTTGTCTTATTTGAATTAGAATAATAGCGATTCATCTCTAAGATTGACCCGTTACTGCACGATACAATGCACTTGCGATTATACATTTAATTATCATCAGCAATAACCCTACCAATATTCATGATATCCAGAAGTTTAAAAATATGGAGGACTCCTGTCACTTGTTGGATTTAGGATGCATAGGTCCACAATATATATGGTGTAATAAACGAGTTGGCTTAGCAAATATCATAATCCAACTGGATAAGGTTTTCCGACGATTGTTGGCTGCGGAATAATCCAAACGCCAATGTAGTGGTGAAACACACTATTGAATGAATCAAACCATTTTCCTCTATGAAACACATTATTGGATCGGACCATTTTCCTCTTTTGCTTGATACTGAGGGAGATCAGGTTCAAGGTTGTCATCCCTTCCGGTTCAAGAATTTGTGGTTCTGCTATCCCGATTGCAAATCCATGGCGGAAGAAGCTTGGCACACACCTACGCATGGGACTCCGATTATACAAGTCTCCCAGTTGATTGATCCGAACATAATTGATCTAGGCGGAAGGATGCGTTGGATGCTTCTTCTTTTTTTTTCCGTGGGAGGTACTGGAAATTTTAAAAATCAAACTATCACTATTTCCAGCCGAGGACCTGCTGATCTGGGGTGCTGCTCGGAATGGCTTTTTTTTTTTTTTTCTGTCAAAGACTTCGTATCACCTTTTATCTAACAAGGAGGATGATAAACTTGCACAGCGGTTGTCAACGTCTTTGGGTGTTGGATGATTGACTTCGGATACCATTTGGAAACGGATTTGGACATGTCATACATTACCTAAGGTATAGTCTTCTCTTTGGCATGCATGTGTCTCTAGGTTGGCTGCAACATTAATGGATTTGTGGAAGTGACACATTACAGTGGAACCCATGTGCATTCGTTTTGGTATTGCAGAAGAAACGGTCGCGCATGTCCTCCTTGATTGCCCCTTTGCTAGATCCATGTGGTTTGGTTGTAGTTTAGCCATACAGAGTCCCAATTACCTCATCCCTTTTGATTGCGGATTTATGTTTTTTAATCTGCTAGCACTTATGGCTTTCTTGAAATGATCTATTCAGCTAGACAGCTATGTTGGTTGCGATAAATGAAAGTGTTGAACAGCTGCAATGAAAGTGTTAAACAGCTGCAATGAAAGTGTTAAACAGCTGCAGGTGGAGTTGGATAATCAGATTGTGGTGGATTATTTGTTGCGGAATTAAGCATTCTCACCATACCACATATAAGCTTACTTTGAAAGCTGTAATTCTTTTAATATTTCTAGGGAGCAAAACAGCACAGTTGACTCCTTCGCTAGTAGGGGCACTGTCATTATCATATATGACGGTTTGGCCAAATTTCGATCTTTGGATACAGAAAGCTTGTACTTTGTCATCCTTGACTCCTTGTGTACCACACGAACCAAAAAAAAATAAGTCTACTTCTTACAGGAAAAAAAAAAAAAAAACCATTGGATTGGATAATTGGATTATTGCAATGAATCAGGGGGCACTGAACTGTAACCGTAACCAAACACTTTCTTAACAAATTGCTTTTCAAATATTTACTCCAAAAAAGAAAAAAAAAACATATTGCTTCTCAAACAATTTTTTTTTTTCGGTGGTGGTTAACCAATTACCAAAATACTTCATTACATTGGGTGAAATGGTAGATAGCATTCGTGTAGCTGACAAAAGGTAGCTAGGATAAAGCTGAGTTGAATAGAGAATTTTGGGCTATAGAAATCAGAAAACCTCTAAGGTCTGTCTGAATACATAAAAAGAACATCCTAGTGTATGAGGTTTCCGCTACTACAAGGTCTGCCTGAAAACATATGTAATAAAATTCGAAATAGAAGAATATAAGTAATTCTTCCCAATGTCACAATATTATTTTTTTTAGGGGGTAAGTAAAAATAAAATTAAAAATGTCACAATGTTTCTGCATAATATCACGACAATGAATACAAGATAAAAACTACTCAAACCCTTGACACATATTAATATAATTACAAATGCATACAATAATTGAATTTCATCATCCTTGATGTTCATGGAACAAATTGAGAAGGTTAAAACCTTTCCAGCAATTGCTAGGCCCTACTGAAAGCACTAGTGGCTAGTGAGTTGCTGATTGAAGCAGCTGACTTTGCAGCTAACTCTGAAAGGTTGGAGCCAACAGAGCCAGCAGAGCGACTAAGACCAGGATTTCTGTGATGTCGGCACCGAAAGGATCCAGCATGTGTGGTGGGCGAACACAGGCAGTTTGACCTTGCACTTGATTCTTGCTGGAGTCTCCCTCGCCCCGTAGGTGTCATAACGACAGAAGATTTCTTGATCTCATCCAGATCAAGCGTTGGAACCAAGATCTTGGGTACCTTATGCTTTTCTTCCATCTTCAGTTCTGTAGAGTTAAACTGTTGTTTAGTATTTTTAATCTTCTGCTATGTCCCTAGCTCAATGTAGCAGATGATGTAGAGCCCGTCTAGGGTTTACAGTCAGTGATTGCAATTCAATTGCCTTCTTATGATCAACATTTTCTCAAGGAAATAAACTCTCTAAACTATCAATATTTCAAGAAAAAGAGTTGATTGTATAAGGTAAAATTACACAGACACCCCCTCTACGGCTGAGAAACTACACAAAACTACCATGTGTAGTTTGGACTTACACTCCACTACCTATTTGCTAACACCGTTAACTTGAAATTTAAGTTGACACAAATACCCTTAAAAATTAGACTACTTAAAACTAACATTTTCTTATTCCACTCTCTCACTGGTATTCTGTTTTTATAGTCTCTCCTAGTTTTCCAGTTTCTCCTCTTCAAGCAAGGTTTTCCAAACTAACCTTTTTGTTCAATTAACAAAAATCAACATATCCCATTACAACAGAGAAAGATAACAAGCAGAATAAAAAAATACACATAATACTAGTATGACAAACGGTGGTGCATCCTGTTGCAGAGCAAAGCAACATAGCATGGAGGTAACACCGAATCAAATCAGAAAAGTTTGCCGACAAAGTAATCGATCCAAAATCAGAGGTAAGATAAGTTCTGAATTTCAAGAAACAGAGTGAAAGTTGTACGTACAAAACCCACAAAAAGGCTGCCGGAAACTCACCACAAAACCTAGCGCCTTTTGGTCTGACTCAATAAGCTTCCAGTTCCAACCCTCAAACACCTCCTCCTTGGGCTTCACCAATGGGGAGCTCGAAAGGACCAGATGCTGGGAATGTGGCTGCAGATGACAAGTATTTTGATAATTACAGTTACAATGCTTTGTTTGGGCACACAAGTGGAGATCATCTAGAGTTCGACTCCCCACTTTCCTTCTCCCCTGATTTTAGAAAATCACCCCTTTCTTCCTCCACTCTCTCTTTTCTCCTCTTTCCTGTTCCAAATCGCAAACCCTCTATCAGCGTCCCTCGTCTAGAAGCCTCCGAAACCCCATCTCGTTCTAGGGTTTTATTTGGGCAAAATAACAGCAATAATTTTGCAACCGCAAAAAACCTGTAAGGAACGCTTTGACTTCAGGCTTGAGATGTGATCCTGGTCGGATCTTCTAGGCTCCAAGCAATAGATGTTCTGGCTTGACTGCTATTTGAAGCTATTTGCAGCGCTTCCCCAACCTCCAGCCAGTCATTGAAGCTATTTGAAGCCATTTGTAGCGTTTCCCCAACCTCTGATGATTCTGAGGTTTTTAGTTTTTCAAGGATTACTCTCTCTCTCCATTCAAGTGGTTCTGAAATTTTTTTTTCTTTTGATTCTATATTCTCCTTTCTACCACTCTGATTCTTCTTCTTCTTCCTTCTATTTCTAAGATTCTTCTTCCTCTCTTCTGCTACTTGGTTCTTTTTCTTCTTCCTTCTATTTCTAAGATTCTTCATCCTCTCTTTTGCTTCTGATTTCTTCTTTGATTTCTCCGATTCTAGGTTTTTTTTTCCTCTTCTATTTCTTCTTTTATTTTCTTCTACTCTTCTTCCTTTTCTTCTACTCTGATTTTTCTCCATCTAACCCAGACGGTACCTGTTTGTTGCATCGTAGACAAGGTCTGAAGGAGACAAAATCATGGCTCTGTCTAAAAAAAAAAATTTGACATTCTACGGCTGTAATGGTGTGGGTTATAGTGTATTTAAGCATAGTTAAAGGAGTAGTCTATGTAGCTTTTGTAAAGATAGGATAGTTCTATGTAGTTTCTCAACTGCAGAGGGGGTGTCTGTGTAATTTTTCCATTGTATAATTTACAGCTTATATCTCTTATTTTTTCTAGCCAAATATTTTCAAGGGCATTTCTCCTTATTATTAGTTATAAAATGTATTTTGCATATGAAAATCCATCCAATAGACACATAGCAACTCACCTATTCCAATCAATTAGATTAATTGTCCTTCAACCATCTGCATGTATGTGGTAAATGTTAATCAATTGATATATATAGTTTAGTATATCCACAGCTCATTCATGTCTTTTACTGACTTATCCACAAGAAAATTTAATTTCTTGAAAGTAATCTACAAGGAATCCTTACAAATATTCATCATAAGAGGCCTTCTCATCTTCCTACATGTTTGAGCATTCGACTAAAGCCATCAGGCAATAATATCTGATGAAAAATAAATAAAGTCACCTACATTGTAAGGGTATGGTCCTATAGCTCTCTATCCTTATTTATTCTCCATCCTCCATCCTCAACCCTTTCTTTTATTCCTCAAGGAAGTTCCACCAAAAGTTCACCACAAGCATCATTTATAAGTGATACTCTCAAAGGACTCTAAATAAAATAAATTTTCCAAAAGACTATTGTAACTTTTCTAGATTCGTTTATCAAAAAAAAGAAATAACTTTTCTAGATTCGATGTCCATTTAGTTGTGTGTAAAAAATGCTGCAAATTGGGCTACTGGGATGGGTGCCAATCAACTGAAGTTGCCCAACTTGTTCACAATCTCAACGAGTTAGAGTTTAAGCTCCATTGATCAATCTTATGTCTCACAGTTCAACCATAACTCAACTTGGTCAAACTAGCTTTTTGAGCGTTTCAGGTTGATTTGAGGCACACAAAATGTTTCAACAATAACAACAACAAAGCCTCACCCCAGCTAAATGGGATCGGCTAGATCATTGCCCTTCTACCAGCTCTGTTCGAGGTCTTAGGTACTCAAAATGTTTAATACATACAAATAATGACAACACCGTGATGCAGATTTAATGTATATTTGACATAAGATGGTGAAGAATTTCAGTCTAACATAACACATTAGCACCTAGAATGATAAATAAGGATGACAAAAATTTCATCCACCTGTAGTAAGCTTTCAAGATACACTTTCATCATTACTACATCCTTTCACATCAATTACAGCTAAGTATAATTGCTCGATTCTTTTGAAAATTGAAACCATTCCCCTTCACAAAAATGGATCAATGTGGGTGTTATCTGACAAGTGATGAAACTGTGTGTATATGGATATCTTTTGTTATAAATGAAATGATTAGCAACCAAGAGAGGGAGATGGAGTGATTGATTTATTTGAACCAGAGAATGAATGCATTGAAGATGACTTTGAAAACGAGAAGATTTTGAGGCTCGCTTCCAAATTCTGAGGGGAAGAAAAACCCCAATCGCATTACCCATCTCCATCGATGATCAATTCTAATTGCTCTATCCTTCCATTGTTCTAACCAAATTGACAAGGAAAATAATGGTAATAAGGTTAGAGAGGCATACCTGCTGATGCGAGTGAGCGAGGAGAAGCCATTCCCCAACTTTCTTCCTCTTACTATTCGGAGCCTTTACCCTTTCCCCCAGAAGAACCCAAGCGAAGACGAGAGACAAACCCAATTGAGATATGAAAGAGAAAAGGGGAAAAAAGGACTCCGATATCAAAATTGGGGACACGCCTCTCTTCCATCCTAAATAAACTCTCCGCCTTCCATTTTGCTTTGAAAACGTTGGCTTTCCAAAACCCAACTGGAAAACGCATTCTCTGAGTTCCATTATTCCATTTGCGGTTGCAGATTCTCAGTTAGTTTTGGACAAAACTGATAACTCCGCACCACTCGTTTGTTGAATTGTTTCCAGGATCCACATCGTCTCCCGCCTGGCTTTGGGCGGGAGACTGGGCGGCCTGGATGGATGGCCGCCATGTGGTACTCGAAGGGATCCGAGTCCTCCATCCGAGCCGACCCCCAGTCGGCTCAGCTTGTTGACTGGGTGGTCGGCTCGGATGGAGGGCTCGGATCCCTCCGAGTGCCACATGGTGGCCATCCATCCGGGCCGCCCAGTCTCCTGCCCAAACCCAGGCGGGAGACGATTTATGTTCATTGTTTTCAGTCCAAAGCAAAGCTAATCGGATTGAAATCCACTCCTGCGGCAGGAGGATTCGAGTTAAAATCCAAGGGACTGGAGTTCTTGGTTGAGTCAACAGGAGTGTCGGCTTGGATGGAGGGTTCGGATTCACCCGAGAGTCGGGTGTCGATTATCCATGTGGCCGCCAACTCTCCTGCCAAATCTATCAAGCAGGAGAAGATTTGTATCAAATGTATATCTGTTGAAATCCAAGTTAATCAACTGAAAATTTTCTTCTAAATATTTATCGACAAATGTGTGTAGAAATCTTCTCCCACCCACCTGCTGTCTGCCAAGGGCGAGATTTCAGCCGGCCCACCTCCCCATGTATTGGTAGGCGGGCCGACTGATCCCCAGCCCTTGGATCAGCCGCAGGAACCTCCTGCCGCGGGAGAGGATTTTTATCCGACAAATGTCCGATTCTTCAAGAATCAAAAGCCTATGAATCAGGCTGCTTGCAAAAACAAAGATGTCAGTGTCAAGGTTGTCATTTTCGATTTTCAAATAAATATTTAAAATGATAGGAATTATCCACCCAAAAAAAATAAAGGAAATTATATGTACTATTGCTGAAGTATGAATTAATGTAGGAAAATTAGTTTTAGAGTAAGTTTAAAACTAGAACAGAATCATATATCTATGTAATAATCTCATAAAATTTGACATAAGTATAAAAATAAATACTGCCCTTACTGTATTTGAAGGAAATGAAAGAATAAGACAGGGTTGAGTCGTGTCATCAGTCATTTTCCTTAAGATTAAATTCACCCTTTACATGCAAAGAGTTCTCGTAAAATAATACCTAAAATAAAACAGTTCCAGTAATTTGAAGCATCTTCCACTTAGGTTGCACTCTAAGAAGTGGTCTTTGTCAGAATCCCGACGGCTACAATTAACATTCAAGGAAAAACAGAATTTTTCTTGTATTTAAAATAGAATAAGATTGGAGGGAGAGAGAAAGAGAGAGAGTTCCACATGAACTTGAATATGTGTGTTGGAAAAATCAAATAAACAAAGTAAAAACAGTTTTTCCAATTTAAGTTTGAAAAGACTTCAAAATTTCAAACTTTTC